>JBBPBX010054263.1:4775-23538 GCA_038048925.1 Garcialebias charrua
TATATATATACAGTACATATATATATATATATATATATATATATATCATCATCATCATCATCATCATCATCATCATCATCATCATCATCACTAGACAGAGTGTAGCATACACTTTTCATCCCCCCAGCTTCAAGGTCAAGGTCACAAATCAAGGTCAAAGTAAAAACAAAATGTTTACTTGTCTAGGATGTTTCTATGATTGTTGATGGATGTAGTACTCTTGTTTTTATTTTGACCTGATGCACACAACCCTTGCATGAGGGATGGTGAACTTTCTTGTAAGTCTTAAACTATCTGCTGGTAACACGTCATGCAGATCAGCTCCTTTCTGCCTTTGTGTGTCTGCAGTGTGCACCAAGGGTCAGGCAGTGAGCGGTCAGTATCGAATGCTGGCAAAGAATGGCGGCTACGTCTGGGTGGAGTCTCAAGGAACGGTCATCTACAACAGCCGAAACTCTCAACCGCAGTGCATCGTGTGCGTTAACTACGTCCTCAGGTGAGTGCATCTCAGGCAAACCGTTTGTAGACCCTTCCAAGGCGTTTGTTGCTTCACGCTCAGTCCAACTCACCGTGTCTCCACTGATCATGCAGTGACATCGAGAACAAGTCGGTGGTTTTCTCCTTGGAGCAGACAGAGGCTCTGTTCAAGCCACAGCACATGAGCAGCTTCTTCTCTTCTGGAGAAGTGGGCATGAACGAAGAGCCAGGAGACTCCCTCTTCACCTCACTGAAAGAGGAACCAGAGGACCTTGCTCAGCTTGCTCCAACACCTGGAGACGCCATCATTTCCCTGGACTTTGGTCAGTAATGACCTCTGACACGTCTGCTCTCTAGTTTATGTGTGCAACATAAACCAGGGTCTGTCTTATTTCTGACTCATCCTCTCAGGTCGCCCTCAGTTCGAGGAGTCCCAACAGACTGCGTTGCTCACCCCATCTACATCCATGCCTCCTCCAGGACCTTCATCATGGCCAAGCGATGGGCACAAACCTTCTCCTGCTGTTCCAGGGGACATGGCTAACAGACCGTCATTCACCGTGCAGCAGAACCCTCCGTCGGGCAGCGTCACTCCGAGCCTCAGCAGCTGCTCCACGGTGAGGACAACGATTGTTCGGCTGAAAAGATGAATTCGTCAGCCGCTGGTTGATTGGGTTCATTTATTAGTTTCCTTTTTGTCTGTTCAGTGAGCTCAGTAAAAGTGGGCAAAGTGTGTGAGAATGCCGGGGGTGGTCGTTTGGATGGAACAGGCTGTTAGCAGTGAATGGAGCCGTGGTCATCTTTTACTCTTTGTGTCTCTCTGCCTTTTCTTTCATCTGATGTCTTCTGTTGTTCTCCTGCAGCCCAGCAGTCCAGGTGATTATTACAGCTCAGTGGAGAGTGACATGAAGCTGGAGCTGACTGAGAAGCTGTCTGCCCTGGACTCAGAGGGAAACAGCAGCTCTGCAGCCACTCAGGTGGGAAACCACAGCCACACAAACATTTCTTATTTATTCTCACATCAGACTTTCAGTTCAGTTTCACTACTTGTCTAAAAGCGGTGGCTCTGAATCAATAGCTTGTTTCTCTAAAACTCCTTGAAAATGTTTTTGATTCCACCTTTAATCTATTCAGCTTGAAGTTTTTTTAAATAAATATATACTAACCACACTGTCCCGTAGGAATGTGCGATATGGCATAAAATTCATATCACGATATGTATTGTGAAGGGTGGCAATAACAATATATATCGCGATATGTTTTTGGTATAAAACGTAATAGGAATGGGAAAAAAAGCATAGGGTGTCCTTTTGCCATAATTTATTTTGAAAACTGCTATACCACAAAATAATCTCTATTAAGAACATTTCACTACTAGGTCCAGAGAGTTTTTAAAGGGGACCACAGATGCAAAATTCACTTTTTAATGTTTTTTTTTACTCAACTTTGGGTATTTACTTCATAAAAAAACAGTCCTTGTGCCAAAAAAATGCACCCAGTGGTTTATTTACTCTAAGTAGATTTATTTATTTTTGATAAATACACCTGGATTCACACTTCCTGCAGTTATTGACGTCACAGGCCGTAGCCAATCACCTCAAACCTGAGTCCAGCCCCTCACCTAGCAACCCCTGGTTAGGCTCAACCCACTTCTGTATTAAACACATGACTGTTGTTTTTCATGATTTCATCTCATCTTTTGTTTATATGTTCTTAATTTCATGTGTACAGCACTTTGTTGCAGCTGTGGTTTTTTTAAATGGCTTTATAAATAAAGTATAATTGTTATTTTTATATTTTAGTTCAATTTTTAGTGTATTTGCGATCGCTCCCAACGCGCAGCCGTCAAAAATTAAACGAGCGGACCCCCGGCGTAGGGACCAGCGGCAACGGGACCCTCTTCTGGCGGATGGAGCGGAGCTTCAATTGTACAGCCTCGCTGCTGCCCTCGCAGCAGCCTCGCAGCAGCGAGGACCTTCTCCTTACTGATTAATTTACGGGAGACACTTGGTGAACTTTGTTGTCTTGACTGGAACAGCGATAACTCCCAAAATCTCCGCGTGCAACGAGCGAAGCTGGCGAACACCGGAAGAGGAACAAGCTAACATTAGCTTCGGATTCGGGTGGTCTCATGCTAAAAGGAGCAGCTAATTGCGGCGCGCTCAGACGGGTTTCGGTAAGTTATCTTAAGCTAGCACTAACAGTAAGTCAAATGAGTAATAAAAAAAGAGCTAATTTTAAAACAACAACACATTACAGATACTGGCTGTTACAGAGGGCGTTAACAGATCTTTGAAGGGCGTGGACTTCAAGAAACCGGTCGTTCAAAACGAAAGTTAAAAATGGCAGAATTAAAAAGGGTATAATTAATTATCTAAGAATTATTTTGTGTATTAAAATGAATTAATACAGTATTGTCAAGATAGCACACAGACATAACATAAAATTTTTAAATACCTATATGTGGTCTCCTTTAAATAATTAACAACTCAAGCATTAGGCTTCTTTCTTGTAGTGCAAAACAGTGCAAAATATATATTTTGTAGTTTTAGCCATAAGTTTTAAACTAAAGAATATGTTGTTAACTCTTAACAGTTTCCAATATTGTCACTTAAGAAATGAACAGTAACAGAGCAGCATTTAAAACACTTCACCCTCCAACCCTCTAGTGGGCGTCTCCTTCAGCTTTAAGGAGAGCTGACAAGGCAACAAGTTTCCTCTGTGGCTTTGACCAGAGGGTCTCGCAGTAAAATCACACAACACAGCGTTCTGTTCACAGATCAGAGGGCAGGTTTCTCTAAAGCTGACCAACGCTTACTTTAACTTTCGACAAAAAAAAAAAACTTTCAACAGAACACAGCGTTTTGCGCATGCATCCGAATGGCAACACTACGGCAAGCCGGACGTAGTTAGCTTATAGCTTTGCTACTTAGCACTCGAAGAAAAGACTTTAACACCACTTACGCACAGTTTTCAACACAAAAAAAGTATTGATTAACTCTGACAACTCTGATTGTACACTTCAACACCACTTATGCACAGTTTTAAACTAAAAAAGTAAAGATTAAATCTGACAACTGTGATTTTCTGCGGTTAGCCGCTAGAAGACAGATCTCTATCGTAGGCTAAATTTCTATCGTTTATACCGTGTACCGTTTATATCGCACATCCCTGTCCCGTCAGATCAAGATGGGGTTGCATCTCCTCTTGCGACCACATCCCGGGAGGTTGTCTACAATCTTGCAAAGTTTATCCACCTTATTCCTGAAGGTGTCACTGTAGAAGCGATAATGTGCCGTACTTCCGTTTAACCCCGGAAGTAGAATTTTTGCATTGGCTCCTCGTTGTTTGCTTGCTAATCTGCGCGCATCGTAGAAGTTCTGTTGAAGTTCTGTTTTCTGTTATTTCGAGCTAATATTGTCACGAAGATGTCTTGAGGAGCTCGGGTACCTGTTGCGCTGTTCATGGCTGTATGAATAATCAGACGAAGCTGAATTAGTGGCTGCAACTAGTGTGTGTTGAACATGCTCCGATAAGAAAAACCCGCATCCTTCTTTGTGGCTGGGCTACGAGAAACCACCTGAAAAAAGTCACCGTATCCTCCAGAGGATCGAGAACACCAGGTATGATTTAAGAGACAGCTTTTAGTGTTATGATTTTATGTAGTCAGTAATTAAATTATACTAATATTTTCGTTCATAACTGGCAAATAAACACACGCACCTATATGTATGCTGTGTGTGCGTTTATTTATACATATCTATCTATATATCTATATATATATATAATATAGGTGTGTGTTTATATATATATATAATATAGGTGTGTGTGTGTGTGTGTTCATAAATGAACCCTAAAGTTTGTATACTGTACTTTTACTTTCAGATGGGCTTGATGAGAGTGTGGAGCTGCTCAACACCACCAGTCACATGCAGCATGACTGTTGGAATGTGGATTGACATAATGTCAGAACAAACCAACAACCTTATTCTATGGTTGCCCCGTGAAACAATTAAAGCAACATGTTTTGCAGAAAGCTAAAAACTTGGACTCCAGAAGTGAATCATACATGCAAATAACACTGTGAAATATTTATTGGCTGTTTCTCCCTCTGGAATAATCATGTTTATTTCAGATGCTTATGGTGGTAAATGCAGTGACAGGTATATAACACAGAACTCTGGGTTTCTGGACTATCTGCGTGCTGGAGATGAGGTGATGGGTGATCGTGGTTTCACAGTGAGGGACCTGCTGCAAGAGCTATGGTGTCAATGTAATCGTTCCAGCATTCACACGCAAAGGATGCCAGCTTATTTCAAGTGAGAAGTGAGAAGACATTAAATGTAAACATTTTTCTCAAACATGTACAGTACTGATGTACTTGCTGTAAACGTAACACAACTCAACATGTTTTTTAAAGGATGCAATGTTAACTATATTACATTAGAAAAGTATTTGCTAAAATGATTCATTTGTTATGTACAATACTGTACTTACAAGGTTAGTTTTTGTGTGCACTATATCAGTTAATTTTGGATTAAACTACTGTTTCTATCTAAATGTCACTTTTGTCATTATCAAGTTTTTAAAGATCGTTTCCTGTCTATTTCATTATTTGTTTTCATTTACTGTATTTTATTAAAAGTTCTCAAGGTGCTTCATTTGTGAATCAGTAAAGTATTTGTCAAAAGAAATGTCAAGCTCCAGGTGCTCAGTTGGTGTCCAGATAAACATCTTGCAGCTCAAAAGTCCAAAGCAACATCATTGTTAGCTGGACCTGGAGATGTGGAGTTTTAATGCTTAGACTGGGCTTTATGTTTGTTTAAATAAAGTGTCCCACCTCTCTTAACATAACAGGACCAACCTTGTTAATGTGAAGATACTAATAAGCTTCAGAGCTTTTCAGATTGCTCATCGCTTCGCCATCTGAAGCAACTGTCAAAGTAGCTAAGTATGCTAGTAGCTAAGTATGCTAGTAGCTAAACATGCTAGTCTACGTTATTTTCGGCCACTTCTTCAAGTCGTCCTCCCACCCCTCAACAGCTGTAGGTAGCGGTAAAACAATATCTCTACATTTGAGTTGTGATAGTTTGTGTTCCCACATATTTTATGACCTAAAACCTCTGACGAAAACCGGTTAGCGCGTTGCTAGCGTGTAACAAAAGTGCCGGTTCTGACTTTCAGCGGAAGTCGTTCACATAATTCGCGCAAGGCATCATGGGGCGTAGGAATAAGGTGGATAGTTTTTTTAAATGATGTCATCAGTGGTCAGGGGAGCATGATGCTGCATGGAGATGTTATTTTAGCCTTTACCATAGACAGTTTCTCTGCTCCATGCTGTGTCCTGCAGATGACGATATCAAAGTAATATGTGGCTGCTTCCTTTAAATAGGCTGAACATCTGATGAAAAGCTCCTGTGATACTGATTAGGGTCAAACATTTAAAAACATGTCTATAGTTCAAAGAATGTCTTTTTAATGAGACTAACAAATCTGTCCATAGTCTTGTAGCATATTAAAAGAAATATAATAAATCATTTTTGTATGTCTTGTTTGTTGTTAACTCTGTCACATACTAAAAGCATTCAGTTTAGATGATTGCTTTTAACTGAATTACTATTCAGGAGAAATTAAACCTTGTTGAAATTAGGGATGGGGCCAATCCAGTATTGGTATTGGCCTCTGATACCAGCATCATTTACGAATGGGATTTTTCCTATCCAACCTGCAGAGATTTCCAATCCATGATGCATGTTGGCTTCAAACTATGGAATGGATTTCCTGAATGGAGGCGTGTCTCATGAACCCAGAGTAATAAGACCCGCCTCACATTCAGGAAATCCATTTCATAGTTAGCAGCCAGCTACAACGTGAGGACTGAGTTAGCATAGCAGCGCTGTGGCTAACGGCTAACCAACTTTTTATCGAAACATGTCTGCTGTGTGGACACTAGAAACACCACAAAACAAGACAGCAACATGCAAGGTCTGCAGAGCCATAGCACCACATTCAACACTGCGGTAAAGTTAGTTTTACGTTGGACATTCGAGCTCCGTGGCTTCGGCGAGGCACTACTCTTGCTCAACGCGAAACAGGCAGCCCGACCCCGGCCAGCCACGTCCAATCTGCCCGTTTCTGAGGAGGGGCAGACTGAACGCGGCTGACCGAAATCAGGCTGCCTGCTTCGGATTGAACAAGAAGAAGACATTGCTGAAGCCCCGGAGCTTGAATGTTTACAGAGAAGTTGCTAAACTTCATTGTAATTAATGACCAACCGTTATCAGTTGTAGAAAACAAAGGATTTCGCAGCTTGATACTTAGAGCCAAGATATAGGCCCTGTTTACACGGACACTGTGTGGGGGAAACGCAACTTTTGGGTATGTTAATTAGGTTGAAAGTTTTGCGTTGACATGGGCGAATTCTGTGGATACGACTCTCTCCCCCCCACCCCCCGTACTCATGAATTTACTGTAGTTACCATGCTGGGCCATTAGATGGCGCTGTGATTTTTGGAACCTTCACCACTGCGCATGTGTGCAGCCTGGGGTAAACAGAGCACACGAGGCAGCCTGTTTTCCTCTCTGGCTAAAAGTTCAGCTACTACAAGTTGTTGTCAACAAGTTAACAACAAGGTAAAGCTGGAATTTGGATAAGAGTCAACAGATTTGACACCAAGTGGGGCCGCTTCATCTGCGCACCAGTTGCTGACTGGACCGGAACCGAGTCAACATGTCTGACTTTACTCCGTGAGAATCAGCTGATTTACAGCAGCGCTACAAGGTAAACCATGTTCTTAATAATCTTTCCTTGTGTTTAGTTCGATCACAGAACAACCAACTGAGGTTTTATTTTTATTTTTTTCCTGCGAGGTCGAAGCTGTTCCACGAAGCGGACCGGCGGTTCGGATGTGGGTCCAGTGTCCACCAGGATGAAAACAACAGAGTCCAGTTCATTAAAGTTCGGTTAACGTGTTTTTAAAAGTGTTCAATTTAATTCTCAGTGTTTGTGACATGAGTTTGTGGTGTTGAATAAACAAATAAATTAAAAATCAACCTGGTGTCTTCATTTTCAGCAGCATGTTAGGCATGACGTAACGAGTCCAGATAGCTTCATTTAGCTCAGATAAATTTAAATATCTCCCACGCTAACATAAATACTGTTTATTATTGTTAAACTGTTAATATATAGCACATTTAGTATGTTATAGTGCAGCGTGACACGTGAAATGTCCGACTGCCTCGTTAACAGACAACTGGATCCAGGCAGCTGGCTCTCTTCCAACACAGATGCAGGTAAGGTGTAGAATAATTAAAGATGAGAATCAAAATATATTCCATCAGCTATAGTTCAGAAAGTGGTGCGTGTGTCCACTGCACCGGCTGTCTGCGCGTGCGTGCTGCGTGCATGTGTTCAAATAAAAGCTCCACGGGAGATGTTTACATTATCAGCGGGGGGTCTGCGAAAAACTTCCACCTTGAGAGCAGGGTCAGAAAAGTATCGGAGTCATCGAGGGGGGCCAGCAGCGTCATGTAGGCGATAAGCAAAGTCGCAAAGAGAAAGTAGCGGTTACACTCAAAATACGCGCCGTGTAAACAGGCCCATAGTTTACCCTCCAGGAGATATTTATCAGTACAACAGTAGACAATCAAGTTGAATCAATCCCTTATCAAGAAGGATCAGCAGAGGATGTACTTCTTGCAACAGCTGAGGAAAGCCAAGCTGCCGGCCAAGCTGATGGTGCAGTTCTACACAGCCATCATCGAGTCCATCCTCTGCTCCTCCATCACAGTGTGGTACATCGGGGCCACTGCCAGAGAAAGACACAGACTGCAGCGCATTGTGCGCTCTGCGGAGAAGGTCATCGGCTGTAGCCTCCTATCTCTCCATGACCTGTACATCTCCAGGACTGTGGGGCGAGCAGGTTGGATTACAGCTGACCCTTCTCACCCTGCATATGAACTATTCGAATTACTCCCCTTGGGCAGGAGGCTTTGGTCCATTCGGAACAGAACCTCCCGCCAAAAGAACAGTTTCTTCCCCGTTGCCGTCAGACTCTTGAAAACTCATAATCATGTTACTGAATAACTCTGCTTTTATCACTGTTTTTTAACTGCACTACTCCATTTGCACATTTTTTTCTGAATATTGTATTGTATTGTATTGGTTTGTGTGTACATATGTTTTCTTTTATATTTTATTCGCACCTTTATGCTGAAGCAAGTTCCTAGTCTGTGAATCCTGTTCATTGACAATGGCAATAATAAACTGACTCGGACTCTTGACAATCATAAAAAAACATGATTTGAAAATTACAAGAAAATTATTATATATATATTTTTAAACAAACGAAACATAAAAAGCTTCATTATAAAGCGATGTAAAATACTAAAAACAGGAACAAGTCTGTGTTGGTTTATGCCATGAACTTAGCAGATGTAAAGCTATTTAATATTTAATTTAATTCATTTATTCATTCATTTAGAGTCAGAGTCAGAGTCAGAGAGAATTTATTGTCATTTGCACCGCATGTAGTACATGTGTTGAAAACGAGATTATGTACACAGGGTCCCAGTTACATCCAACAACAAATGCAAGAGAAAAACAATAATAACATCTAGGATTAACTAAGAGAGACATCAGCTAGTAATACACTAAGCCCTAATGTAGTAGAAAAACATCATTATAAACAGCAGCACGAACATGAGCAGATGGTCACAGATGAACGCAGCAACAAGAAACAGATCAGCATCAGCATGATGTGACATTTTGCAGTGTTTATTCTTATTATTTATTTATTCATGAGTCTGACAGCCTCAGGGTAGAAGCTGTTCCTCAGTCTAGTGGTTCTACATTTGATGCTCCTCAACCTCCGTCCCGAGGGGAGTGGTGCAAAGAGTGAGTGTGCTGGGTGAGTGAGGTCTTTCATGATGCAGGTGGCTCTTTTTCTGCATCTGGAGGTGTAAATGTCTGTGATGGTGGGGAGACTGACTCCCACAGACTTCTGTGCAGCCTTCACCACTCTTTGTAGAGCTTTCCTCTCTGCAACTGTGCAGCCTCCATGCCACACGTTGATGCTGGAGCACAGGACGCTCTCCACTGCACACCTGTAGAACGAGGTGAGGACTGAGCTTCTCAGACCGGCTCGTCTCAGCCGTCTGAGGAAGTAGAGTCTCTGATGACCTTTTTAAAAGAGACAAAAGAAAACAAATTCATCCAAAGAAAACATTGAATGAAAAGAGTGCAGAAAGAAGAAAAAAATTATTATATCTGCCCCTTATTTAAATATATATATAAAATAACTTTAAACAAACAATCACTTATTAATCACTTTAATATCCACTTTAAATCTAGGAATTAAAATAAAACACGTTCTGTGTTAGCAGAATTTAATTGTAACTTTGAAACTTATCCAATATTAATAAAACTTATCTCAAGTTGTCTTTTTAGACATGCATGCATATATGTGTACACATTGTACTTGAGAGGAGATTATTACAGCCTCATATGAAATTAATGATGATGATGATATCAGAACAGGATCAGTATCAACCAATATCCAGATTTAAGTATCGGGATCAGATCGGAAGTTTTAAAAAATAGTGGATTGGTGCATCCCTAGTAAAATATGCTGTTAAGTTACAAACACATTTATTTTCATCTGAAGAGTTGTATTTTTGTGCAGACATGGATTATAAGGCTGGTCTTTGGTTTGTGAAGTGCTTTTTGGGGAGGGAATGTTCAAATATGATGGAAAACTTCAGGTTCCTGAGAAGACTTTAATGTAAGATGGTACTGAAAGCACAAAAAACTCTTAGGGCACACAGTCTGTAGATGATCAGTACTAAATTTATGGTTCAGAATAGTTCAGAACAAAATCCTAAAATACTTCAACTCCTCCACTTGAGGAAGAACCTCATTCTCAACTCAAAGAAATCAATTGCTAAATCACCATGGGCAACTTGACAATTTAGCAAACTGTATTCCCTCAAACAATCAAAAATAGATGTTATACTTCGGTTACTTTAAATGTGAAAATCTGTTTGAATATGAGAACATGTTGATTTTTTACACCTCTGTTTGGCTCGCTTTCTTTCAGGCGGATCTGAGTGACTTGGATCTGGAGACCTTGGCTCCTTATATCCCGATGGATGGAGAGGACTTCCAGCTGACCCCCATTATCCCAGAGCCAGAGCCCATGGAGGGGGTTCAGGGAAGATCCACGGGGAGCAACAGCAACCTGAACATCCAGCAGAGCTTCAGCAACATTGCCAACCTCTTCCAGCCACTGACCTCCCCTCCTCAGCCAGAAAACCACTTCCAGTCGCAGCCACAAGCATCCTGGGTCACCAGGCAGAGGAGAGGCTCAAGCCAGGGGGCTGCGGACACCCAAATAAGGTCATACATGATGAGCCACATGCAGAATCCCCCATACCAAACACCGGCCAGCACACCTTTGTCTTCAATGCAGTGGCCTCCTGACCCGTTAATAACCTACCAGCAACAACGACAACAAAAAGGGCCCCCGAAGACCTACATGATGGACAACTTATCAGGAGAGGAGCGTCCATCCTGTCAGCAGAACATGCCGTACCTGCTACAGAAACAGAGGTAACAAGCTTCTAATAATGTCAAATCACACAGATATAGCAAAACTACATTTAGGTCTAAATGTGGAGCCAATTTTTGGATTCGTTCTGATATGTACAATATTTGTGTTTTGTATAGGTCTATTGATAATTTTATTCAAGCTTACAAAGACACAAGCCCAGCCAGAGTGGCCTTGGCCAACAGTATCAAGCGCTCCTTCAACCAGATGGCTGAGGTCAGTTTCTGTCACCCTGGAAAAAAAAACAGGTTTCGTTTTTCTAGATGCCAAAACAAAAAATTAATCTAGGCCTATTTAGGTTTCCACCATAAAAATATGACTGTCCAAAATATGAAAACTTGTTTATCTTGCTTTTGAGAGCAGTTTTAACATGGCCTAACGCTCTTTCTCATTTAGCATCTACTCTTCTGAGAATAACTTTTACCCAAAACAAACTTTTCAGCCTATGTTAGTACCAGGCAGGATGGGCAGGAAGGGTTTCACTCATTCCCAGAGAAAATATGTCAGCAAAAAACAAACACAAGACAGACAACAGCAGCAGCAGCGATGTAAGAAATAGTGGCCACCAGGCATGTGAGCCGAAAACGGAACGAGACATGAGACTAAAAGCTGCTCCACATAAACCAGCAATTCTGAGGGGGTTTCTTGGCAAACCCCAATCCCTGGTGAACAAGAAAGATGAGATGGAACTCTGAGTTTTCAACAACCTAATGAACAGCTGTTGGAGATTCCCTGCTTTTCAGAACTTGAGTTATTACTACGAAAATGTAGACCGTTTTATCTGCCCGGAGGTTCTGTCAACCAGTAGCCAAGATCGGTCCCAAGATTCTGTGCCTTGCTCGGGTATTGACTCATCTTAGCTGATACGATGCCTGATAGGAGCTTCCCTGTGGTACAGAGGCAGGTGAACGGCCGGTAGTTGGGTGGGATTGCCCCTTTCTGCGGGTATTTCATGATCAGAACTGTCTGGCCTTACTACTCTAGGTGTATCTCTTCCATTAGCAGCTGGTTCATCTGATCTGCTAGGCTTTCATGGACAGTAGTTTTGTTACCCAGTAGGTGGGGATCATGTCAGGCCCAGGTGCAGTTCACCTCTTCATTTCTGAGACTCTGTCTTTGGAAGTCTGCCACCGTGATGGATTCTGATTCATTTTCTGGGAGATTGCTGTGTTGAGATTTTAGCCCTTGGAGCATCATTTTTATGTGATGCCTCCTTCTCCCGTATTATTCTCCAATATTGCTCAGTCTCAGCTTTTGATGGATCTACCTTATATTGTTCCCCTGCCACTGAGAATACACTCTGCATGGTATGGTGGAGAATAAATTGGGTATTCTCCACTACACCATCCAGAATGCACTCTCAATGGTACATTGATGTGTGGTGTGGTGGCGAAAACTCTGTTTATTCTTCTGGCTTCTGCTTGTCGAGGAGACCTCCTCAGACAAATAGCCAGATCTTTGAAGTGATGTTTGGCAGACTTTGGCATAACTTATGGTGTCTGTAGAGATACTTAGTGCAGTCACATAGTTTAGCAAACTTTCAGAAGGTACTTTTTCTCATTCTTAGCAAGTGGTTCAGATCAGAAATGTCAAGCTTGGTGAAAATCTTCATTCTGAGGTCAGATGCACTTGTATTCAGTTCCTTAGGGTTCTTCAATGGGGCTTCATACCCATACTCTGACTGTGGGGATGATACATCCACCATGACCTATCATACTGGCTCCCCCTTGCCGTAGCATCTTTTTTGTACTTTGTTGATCTCTAGGCATGATTGCAGATTTCTTGCTTGAATGTTGGAACACGGGGTCTGCAGATTTTTGAGTCAATATGAATGTTGGATATTAAAGTTTAGTTTCATATCCTTCCCAAATAGCCCCTCTCTCTTGCTCACATATCATTCCAACAGTGTTAGTTCTCTGCACTTGTCCATGCATGTCTTGTTTCACTAGCTCATTTCTCATCAGAATGTCCTCGTTCCACAACATCTGATTCACACCTTGTTAATCTGGGCAAAACATCCAACCCTGCACAGCTTTATGTCACTCATGCATTTTGCAACTGAGGATATTTCCACGGTTAGTTGGTGGCACCAGGGTTGAACCCCTGATCTTCCCAACCATTGCATGATAGAAAACATCTAGGAAGTGGCAACAAATAGAAACTTACACAATCCTACACCCGTTTTTCCATTCAAAATGTTCACCCCCATCTTTCCATTCAAAATGTTTACTTTTCTTCAGTACAGTAGCTGTATTTGCCCGTATGTATAAAACAACTTATAAACATACACTGCCTGGCCCCCCCAAAAGTTGCCACCTGAATTTAACTAAGCAAATAAGTATGAGCCTCCTATTGTAGAATTACTGCATGGGGGATTATCTTTCAGCTGGCAACAAGTTATTTAACCCCAACTGGTGCAAATGAGTTGCTTCTCATTTCTTAAACAACCATGTTGAAAGACACATCGCGTGGTCGTAGAAAAGATGTCAGTCTGTTTGAGAAGGGTCAAATCATTGGCATCAAACAGAGAAAACTTCTAAGGAGATTGCAGAAACTACTAAAACTGGGTTAAGAACTGTCCAACACATTATTAAAAACTGGAAGGATAGTGGGGATCCATCATCTACGAGGAAGAAATGTCGCCGGAAAAAAATCCTGAATGATCGTGATTGGCGATCACTTAAATGTTTGGTGAAATCAGATCTAAGAAAAACAACAGTAGCACTCAAGGCTATGTTTAATAGTGAAAGTAAGAGCATTTCCACACACAATGTGAAGGGAACTCAAGGAATTGAGACTGAACAGATGTGTAGCCTTAAGAAAACCACTAATCAGTGAAGCTAACTGGGGAAAAACTGCTTCAATTTGCTAGGGAGCATAAAGATTGGACTCTGGAGCAATGGAAGAAGGTCATGTGGTCTGATGAGTCCAGATTTACCCTGTTCCAGAGTGATGGACGCATCGGGGTAAGAAGAGAGGCAGGTGAAGTGATGCACCCATCATGCCTAGTGCCTAGTCATCAATGCAAGATCTTGGTGAAAAAATAATGCAACACTAGATGGAAATGGATCTTGTGACATTGCAGAAGCTTATCGAAACAATGCCACATGCAAATGCATCAACGCTAAAGGCAGTCCAATAAAATATTAGTGTGACCTTTTTTTTGGTGGTGACTTTGTTTTTGGCCAGGCAGTGTATTTTTAAAGAGACCAACATCCCCTGCCGCTTTGCATTCCAAACTTTTAAACAAAGACTTTGAACAAGTTTTAGCTCTCTGGGAATGTGTTAGGGTTTACTCGCAGCCATGACCACACCAAGTTTTACCTCAATGTCAGTACAATAATCTTGAGTTATGGTCGTTTTTTTGTTTGTTTTCTAAAATGCATGAACTACTACTGCAAATTATTTATCTGTAGATGTAGATGTTATATTCAGTATGCTTCAATAAAAGCCATTAATGGGCTCAGAAGACATTTTACTAATAAATGTACCCAGAGGAAATGAAAAGGATTGTAGTGGAAGTATAAGTGTTAACTGTCTATCAATAAAAAAAAAAGAATACAAATATATACAGTAACTGAAAGTCTGTTTTTAGGATGAAAGGAAGCCAACAGAGTTTTTATGGAAGAAGATGAGGGGTGACGGCTGTATGGACCGCTCCCTCAGCACAGGATCCCTGACAGGTGAGTGCATGTGCGTTTTCCTCACCTGCTCTCCTCATCAGTCGGGTTTTAACCTGGGACCCTTTCCTCACAGATTCAGGGATGAGCAGAGGGATGCACGGCTGCGCAGCTCCGTTTCCCAGCCCTCAGCATCAACACAGGAAGTCTCAGTATCAAGGAAACTGGATAAGTGGCGGAAATGAGAAAATCTTCCCCCCAAAGAGCTGCAGCTACACTGATTATAACACACTGCCTTCTAACAAGTCACAGGGTGAGCTGGGAGGCTTTTAAAAACATCCTCACTGTCTACTCATGGTTTTTTTTTCTATGCACAAAGTTTCTAGTTGAGTTATTGGCAAACGTGGAAAATAAGCTCTGCAGTGATTTTTTTTTTAATGCAAATGAACCCGTTTTCATTCCTTTTCCAGGCATGGTGAGCCGTTTGCTGGGCCCTTCGTTTGAGCCCTCGTGTTTGCCGGAGTTGACCCGTTACGACTGCGAGGTCAACGTCCCACTGCAGGGCAACCTACACCTCCTGCAGGGCTGCGACCTGCTGCAAGCCCTGGACCAGGCCACCTAGAGCCCCCAAGTCCAAACTCCAGACCCAAACCTGGACTTACGCTCACCCCTGAGCCCCAACTTGCAGCCGTGACTACGTCTCTCTTCACCCGTTGTGCCTCCAGGCCTCCTGAGAGCCCCAACATTAAGCTACCTGTAGAGCACAGTATTCAGTACCACATCCTGCCTTACTCGGCCCACACAATCCGCTTCCCCCGCCCTTTTTCTAGTTCCTCGTACAAACTAAACGTGCGGCGATAGTGAGGTCAGGCTGCCCCCCGCCCTCTTCCTACCCCACAAACTTGTGGCTTCAACCAGATGCAGGTTCGGTAGAAAAGCTTCCCTGCTCTGAACCCCACCACATCAGACCACCCACATACACGATATAAGCATCCCACGGGTCACTGGGTGGACACATAGAGGTCAGTACTGGATATTTAACATAAAATATGATATTGTTCTCACCAGTGTTGTGTTTTCAAGAGTTCTGACACTGGGATCTCACTGGGGTTGGCGCTGTGTTCAGAGACACAGACCGGAGATTGGGTCCATTTGTATAAAGGGGGGTGTTAGATCGTCCTAGAAACCCCGTCTACCAGAACCCCAGCACGCCAGTGACCATCCGATTGGTGCTGAGGCTGTGCAGCGGCCTTCTCTCCATCAGCGTGTAGCTTCCAGGAGAACACTGCACAGAGACACTGAGGTCTTTCAGTTCTGGGTCTTCAGCCAACTTGAGCCTTTTCTATCAGCAGACTTTCATCGCCTCAACGTCTCGCCTGAGTTTGTCCCATCTTAGTCACCGTATCATGAGCTGCTTCACAGCGGCATTAGATCTGAGTGATGTCTGCTTCATCCTTTGGTTTTTAGTTTCCATTGACCAAATATTTGATTTGGGACTCTGCGGTGTAAAGTCACTTTTCTTACTCGGCCGTTCTGAATCTTCTGTTTGTCTCTCTCACACAGAATCAGTAATAACACAATAAGCTGTAACACGTGTACTCCAGTGTAAATGTAATATTAGCTTATGGGTTGTTTTGCTCCCATGTATGTGTTGTTTTCTTAAATCTGATGTAGGAGCTGGAAGAAGCAGCTTGTATGGTAACAGGGTATTTTCTTATTGTGACATTTATATTTGACACGCTAATACAACGTGGATTTAACTTGCACAGTTTTCAAACAGGACAGACGTGCAGGGGGAGGAGCGGTGGTTTGCAAAGATGGCAGAGGGAGACAGTAAGAGGCCAATATGTGCACGTTTGAATCACTTAAGTCAAATTTACCTTCAGGAGGTTTCTCTGCAGGGCCACATATTAGTTTCCATGTCAGGACCGACAGGTTGCATCGTTCCTTATGCACAAACAGTCAAAGCATCGCTTTCACAAATAAACTGAGCTGAATTTCAAAGGAAGTAGCTACTAACGGTTAAGTTGAAGGTTTTTCAGCTGTTTTGCTGTAAATTGTCTCAGAAATTGGCTTGTTTGTACAATTTAATGCAACGATCTAAAAGCCAAAGAGTTGTACTTTACAACCACGAAGCGGAGAATCGTGGCGGAAACACTCGAGATGGAGGAGTTTCTTATTTATGTTGCACATGTTTAAAGTGTAAATGTATTAACGTGGTTTTAAGTAAGCGTTGTTAATTGGATACAGAGTTTACGAAACGGTTCGCGTCATGGATAAATGAAAAGAACATGAGGTTTTAGGGCGAGAGGAGAGATTTACTGACCGCCACGGTCAGCCGGGCCTCAGGAGGAAGCGTTGATGGTCCCGATAAGTAGAGGAATGTGATGGGTGCAGAAAACCCCAAGAAAAAAAACAGCTACTTGTGCACCGTAGTTTCCCTCGAGGAGCACAAAGTTCGCCCCGTGACGCTCTGTGCACGTACCGGAGGCAGATCAGCTCTCCGGTTTTACCGTTTTTTTTTTTTACCCAGCAGCAGGTATTTCTCCTCGACAAGGCCAGTTGATCTCACGACAAAGTGGCTGCCAGAGAGCTCTGTTACAGATTATTCTCATGAATATTATTAGCTCCTGATGCATTCTGGGTGAGGAGATTTTCACCCACACCTTTAGAGAAACTTGTTTCCGTTCTCTTCAGTTCTCTGTGTTTTTATATATTTTAAGGTGTCTTCGTGTGGTGACCACTCTGGAACTATAAAGCTTTGTACACGTACACAATATGTATTTAAAAGAGAACTAATGTTAAAAATAGTGTTTTAGTGTTTAATGTGTCCTGGTACTTCATCCACCCCCCACCCCATGGATGCTGTTGGATCAGAACCCCTGCCGGGCCTTCGTCTCTCGTGCTGTCGTGGCGTTTATTTTTCATTCTTTGATACTAAAATGATCAGATTTGTTGGCTGGCCAGTATGTTGTTGTTCTTTCTTTACAAGGACAAAAAGTAACTATGAGTTTTCTGAGTTTGACTTTTCAGACATGTAGCATTTTGAATATTGTAAGAAAGCTGAAGTGGCCATAGAGTTTTCAGGTTGCGTGCAGAAACTCTGTGGTGCTTCACGTATGTCTTTTTATTTTATTTTTTACTTTTGTTCCATGTCGTGGCTCCACTAATGTCATGTTTTGATATTCCTGATGCATGCTCAATAATCCAGGTAGAAAAATCTAACAAAGTTAAGTCAGGTCCTCTGAGCGGATTAAAAAATTTAAATAAAGTGTTGAAACGTTTTGTTTTTTATCTGGAATTCTTCTTCAATCTGAGGAGCTGCAACAAACAGTTTTATAAATAGACCTTCTCATAGTGGATCAACCATTTTGTTGTTGACAGACAGAACTAGCTGTTCACATGATTAAGGGGGACCATCAGCCTAATGATGGATCGTTAGCACCCTTATGGTCGCTTACTATTCACAGAGGGTTGAGTGATACTAGAAATAACAGCATTGTAAGAGGGGGACAGATGGACACGGAGGCTCCGCCCCTGTTTAATGATGATTGATTCACAAAGATGGCCTCCTTCACTGGTCCAAAGATCCAGTCCCCCGGCACAAACGGAGTAATATTGTGTATGCTGTTCAGTGTCAGGAGGGCTGTGATCAGTCTTATATCGGGGAAACTAAACAGCCACTGGCCAAAAGGATGGCCCAGCACAGAAGATCAACATCAGGTCAAGACTCTGTGGTCTACACTCATCTCCAGGCCAGTGGTCACTCTTTCAGGGATGAAGATGTTCACATCCTTCATAGAGAGGAACGATGGTTTGAGAGAGGAGTAAAGGAGGCCATCTTTGTGAAAAGAAACCGTCCATCATTAAACAGGGACTAAAGGCTCCAGTATACTTGCGTGTCCTGTCAGCCGTGCGGAAACTGTGCGCACTGTGCGCAGAGAGTTGAGACTTCGTGCCCGAGTGTCCACCCTGAGCGTCTGCAGAGCAGCTACACAGACAAGGAGTGTTTGCCTTCGAGACAAATTGAGTTCGCTGACACGCCTACTGGATTGATTG
>JBBPBX010054264.1:11848-23538 GCA_038048925.1 Garcialebias charrua
ATATTTAATTTACAAACTAAATGTTCATGTGCAAGATAAATATTTAATTTACACAGTAAATATTTAACTTGTAAGTTAAATATTTAGTTAATGAACTAAATATTTAGGTATAAATTAAAATTTTAATTTCCAAATTAAAATCTATGAGAAGGTGCTATTCATAAGACTGAGCTGAATTCACCTCCTCAGACTGAGGAAGTCTTTCGGATGAAAGACGAAACGTTTCTACAATTTTTTTGTTTTGTTTTTTGAATGTCCAGAGGACCAGACTTACTGTTTTAGATTTTTCTACCTGGTTTATTGAGCATGCATATTCCAAGCTAAAGTTTTATTTTCAAAACTAAACATTTAATTTCCAAACTAAATAATTATTGTCCAAGCTAAATATTTAATTTACAACCTAAACATTTAATTTCTAAGCTAAACATTACCTAGACTAAATATGTAGCTCAACCGTAAATATGCTTATTCTGCTTATTCTGAAGTCAGGTCTCGGGGGCAGCTGCTTGAGCAGGGAAGCCCAGACATCTCTCTCCACAGCCTCTTCCAGCTCTTCTAGGAAGATTCCAAGGTGTTCCCAGGCCAACCGAGAGACATAGTCTCTCCAGCGTGTCCTGGATCTTCCCTGGGGTCTCCTCCCAGTCAGACATGCCCTAAGCACCTCCTTAGGGAGGCGACCAGGGAGCATCCTTACCAGATGCCCGAACCACCTCAACTGGCTCCTCTCGACGTGAAGGAGCAGCGTTTCCACTCTGAGTCTCTCCCGGATAACCAAACTTCTCACCCTATCTAAGGGAAAGTACAGCTACCCTGTGGAGGAAACTCATTTCAACCACCTGTATTCCGCAATCTCATTCTTTCGGTCACTACCCAGAGCTCGTGACCATAGGTGAGTGTAGTAATGTAGACCAACCTGTAAACAGAGTTTTGCCTTACAGCTCAGCTCTCTCGTCACCACAACGGACCGGTACAGAGTCTGCAATACTGCAGACGCTGCATCAATCCGTCTGTCAATCTCACACTCCGTTCTTCCTTCACTCATAGACAAAACCCCAAGATACTTGAACTCCTCCACTTGAGGCAGAACCTCACCCTCAATCTGGAGAGAGCAATCCACCCTTTTCTGGTTGAGGACCATGGCCTCAGATTTGGAGGTGCTGATTCTCATCCCAGCCACTTCACCCTTGGCTGCGAACCACTCCATTGAGAGCTGAATATCACTGCATAATGACGCCAACAGGACCACATCATCTGCAAAGAGCAGAGATGGAATTCTGAGGCCACCGAACTGGAAACCCTTTGCCCGCTGGCTGCACCGAGAAATTCTGTCCATAAAAGTTATGAACAGAATTGGTGGCAACGGGCAGCCCTGACTGAGTCCATTTCCCATCCTGAAGGGGTCCGACTTACGGCCAGCAATGCGAACCAAGCTCTTGCACCGCTTGTATAGGGACTGAACAGCCAGTAGCAACGGGACTCCAATCCCATGCTCACGGAGCACCCCCCCACAGTATACCCCGAGGAACACGGTCAAATGTATTCTCCAAATTCACAAAACACATGTAGACAGGATGGGCAAACTCCCATGGTCCTTTGAGGACCCTAGTGAGGGTAAAGAGCTGATCCAGTGCTCCACGGCCTGGACAGAACCCACATTGGTCCTCCTGGATCTGAGGTTTGACCAATGATCCGACTCGCTTCTCCAGTACCTTACCTTAAACCTTACCAGGGAGGCTGAGGAGAGTGATGCCCCTATGATTGGAGCACACCCTCTGATCCCCCTTTTTGAAGAGGGGAACCACGTCTGCCAATTCAGTGGCACTGCCCCCGATGTCCAGGTGACGTTACAAAGGCGTGTCAGCCAAGACAGCCCTACAACATCCAGAGCTTTAAGGAAATCAGGGTGAATCTCGTCCACTCCCGGAGCCATGCCGCCTCTGAGCTTTTTAACTACCTTGGCAACCTCAGCCACAGTTATGGACGGATCAACCCCAAAGTCCTCCGATTCAGCTTCCTCCATGGAAGTTGTGCTGGTGGGATTGAGAAGGTCCGAGAAGTATTCCTTTCACCTCCCAACGACATCGCTGGTTGAGGTCAACAGCAGCCCACCTTCACTGAATACAGTGTTAGTAAGTGCTGCTTTCCCCTCATCAGCCGTTTGATGGTTTGGCAGAATCTCCTCGGAACCAACTGAGAGTCTCTATCCAAGGTCTCCCTGAACTCCTCCCACATCTGAGCTTTTGTCTCAGCAACAGCCAAGGCTGCAGACTGCTTGGCCCTCAGGTACTCCTCAGCTGCCTCCAGAGTCCCACTGGCCAACAAGGCCCGATAGGACTCCTTATTCAGCTTGACAGCCTCCCTAACCCGGGGTGTCCACCACCGAGTTTGTGGATGGCCACTGCAAGAAGCACCTTGCGGCCACAGTTCAAGGCAGCTACCTCAACAAGTGAGGTGCGGAACATGGCCCACTCAGACTCGATGTCCCCCGCCTTAGCTGGAATGCGGTTAAAGCTCTCCCACTGGTGTGAGATGAAGATCTCTCTGACAGGTTCTTCTGCCAGGCGTTCCCAGCAAACCCTCACTACAAGTTTGGGTCTACCGGGTCTGTCCGGCATCTTCCCCCGCCATCTGATCCAACTCACTACCAGGTGGTGATCAGTTGGACAGCACAGCTCCTCTCTTCACCCGAGTGTCCAAAGCAAATGGCCACAAATCAGATGACACAACTACAAAGTCAATCATCAATCTACGACCTAGGGGGTCCTGGTGCCAAGTGCACTTATGGACTCCCTTTTGTTTGAACATGGTGTTTGTGATGGACAAACTATGACTAGCACAGAAGTTCAACAACAGAACATTGCTCGGGTTCAGAGAGGCCATTCCTCCCAGTCATGCCCCTCCAAATCACACTGTCATTACCCACGTGGGCATTGAAGTCCCCCAGCAGAATAAAGGAGTCCCCAGCTGGCGCACCTTCCAGCACCCCTGCCAAGAACTCCAAGGCCGAATACTCCAAACTGCAGTTCGGCGCATAGGCAAAAACAACAGTCAGAGTCCATTCCCACACCCAAAGGCATAGGGAAGCCACCCTCCCATCTACCAGGGAAAACTCCAACACACAGGCACCAAGGTGGGGGGCTACAAGTAGACCCACACCAGCTTGACGCGCATACAAATCATACAGCGCAAAGAAAACTAAATAAGAATGCACAATATAAAACTGTGTTAATCTACTTGTTGAATAGGAGGCAGGTTCGACCGCCCGATTGAAAGAGGTTTTAAAAAAAGTTTAGTTAAGCTCAGATGGATCAGCTGATCACTGGCTGCACGAGTCTCCACACCTGCTGTCATCTGCGGTGAAGGAAGTAGCAGCAGCTACAACAGCCAAAGCAAGCAGTGCATTTGATTAAAATAGCCTTGTTCTAATAATTTAGCTCTAAAAATATTTTGTTCATCTGTATAATAGCCGATCTTTAGATTAGATTTTTAGGCTATTTGTTTTGTGTGTTAATATCCATTCTCTTATCTTCTTTTCTTTGAAACATGTTTTTAAAACATCATGTCAAACTGATTTGCTTATAAAAGCAGTAAAAAGCTTAATAAAATTTAAAAAATATTTCAGGTTCAGGCCTGTAATTACAGTTAATCTGTTGGTTTCAGGTCGGGCTCAGATTTCTTTTTTTACGGGTTTGGGCCGGGCCTGATTTTTTAGGCATCAGTCAGCAGGTCAAAGGTCATGGTTCTCTCTAAAAACAACATGGCAGCACCAGTTAGGTACATCTGAAGGAACCACAAGACTTCTGGACCAGAAGAACCAGAGGACAGAAGTTTACCCAGAATGCACTGCAGCAAACAGCTCAGCTGTCTGCACGGAGGTGGATGGCTGATGGTTTGGGCTCCTGTTAGTCACTGAGTGGGCCAGGAACTCCTCTGTAGACCAAATGGTTCTTGAGTCAGATGAGTCCACCTGTCTCAACAGCTGAAACTTGGACCAAACTGGGCCTAAAGATCCCAAACACAGCAGCTGATCTACAACAGAATGGGCCAGAAAGAACAGAACCAAGGTGCTGCAACGGTCCAGTCAGAGTCCAGAACCTCCGGATTGAAGGCTGTGGTGGACCATCAGAGAGCTGAGCAGAACCCTCCGTGATGGAAAGAGGAGTGGGCCAGAACTCCTCCAGAACCACGAGAGACTGACGAAGTCCTACAGAGAACCACAGAGAACTTTCATCACACAAATCTTTTCTCTGTTGGCTCCAGTTGATTCAATAACGACGTGAAGGAACTGGTTTGTTTTTGTGCAGTTGATCTGATCAGAGCTGATGTCAACATGTGCCTGGAGTTTGTAATGGATCATTTTCCTCAATCAATAAATGACCAAGTATATTTTTCAAGTTCAAGTTGTGTTTATTTGTCATATGCAAGTTAACACAAAGTTAACAGTACAGTGAAATGCTCAAGGTGAGAAGAACCGATTTGACTCATTAAAAAACATAATCAAAGAACAAACCAGAAATACTAAAAGCATGCAGGAAGTATACAAAAATAAAGTACCAAAAAGTGAAAAAGTAATTAAAGTATTTTGTCTCATTTGTCTCCATCTACTTTTAGGACTTGTGTTTAGATCTGGTGATGTTTTAGGTCATATTTATTCAGAAATATTAAAAAATTATAAAAGTTGCACAAATTTCCAAGCACACCGGGTTTTTTCTGCGCTTTCACATAAACTACAAGAACAAACAGCTCATTTAACAGTGTTCTCTATAAATCTATTTACAATAAAAATAAAAGTGCTGTTTCACTTAGGTCAAAGTACATAAACACAAAAGGACTACTATAAAATGTTATTGTTATTTACAGGTTTGCAAAACAAGACTTTTTCTGGAAAACCTATGCAGAAATGTTGGGCCTGTCACTTTAAGATGATCAGGTCAAAACAAAATGAGCACATTTCAGTCAATTCAGTCCAAGTCATACAAACAGATGGTAACTGTACAGCAATGCTTAGTTAAAACAGAAAAAAAAACTCATTCTACATACCGGGTAATCTAAAAATACAAAGACTGGTTTTATGTCCCCTTGTGGCCAAATAATGTAACTACACAAACAACTGAAGCTAGAAAATTTAAAATCAACTACTCCCAGTTTATACAAGATGGTTTTGTTTTATTGCATACTGTCATATTTGACACAACTTTGTGATATTTCTTAAGCTTGTTTTGGTTCAAATTTACAAACTCAAATATAAATTCTCCACCGGCCGAATGAAGCGTGTACGAAATGCGTCCACGCGCCAAAGATTATCCGTCATCCAGGTCGTGATGAATCCAAACAAAGGTCAAAACAAACCACTGGATATATTTAAAACGTGGACGGCACGGTGGCACAGTCGGTAGAGCCGTTGCCTCTCAACAAGAAGATCGCCGGTTCAAATCCCTGCCCGGGACCCTATTGGGTGGAGTTTGTATGTTCTCTGTGCTGCATGGATTTTCTCCGGATACTCCAGTTTCCTCCCACAGACTAAAAACATGCATGTTCGACTGATGGTAACTCTAATTGTTTCCAGGTGAGAGAGTGAATGAATGATTGTCTCGTTTGTCTCAATGTGTCCTTGTGATGGACTGGAGACCTGTCCCCACCTGTCCTCTTGCACAGTGACTGCTGGACATGGACACCGGTGACCCCAGTGACCCAAAAAGGAAGGAGCTGGTAAAGATGATGGATGGATGGCCGAATGTTTAAAAGGTTGTAGATATGAGCCGTGGCTTTTTGATTTCTCTTTCTTTCTCTTAACTGCCGTATTTTATCGTGTGAAAAATAGAAATGTCGTAACATTAAATAAATTATAATTAATAACAGCTAATCTGACATTGGCCCTCTGTCGTGTGAAGTTTTCAATTCAAATAAACCGGTTTGATGTCAGATGTTTTGTTTCTGCCAGCTTACTACGGTGGCCCTGAGATGTAAAGGAACATTAGAAAAAGCACATTTGAAATAAAGGAATTACAAGCAGAACTGGCTGGAATCAGGTTAGAAAAAACACAATTACATTTGAAAAACCAGAAATTATATGATTTTTGAACGATTCTGGCTTTTAAAATGTGATTCAGTTTTTTTTTAATGTTCATTTACACCTCAGGGCCACCGTAGCTTACGGCCACTCGAGGGGAAAACTGTTCAGATGAGCCGAGTTCTTTACTGATGACTTTAAACCTGAATGAGTTCTCATGTGCGTAGTCAAGTTATTGCTCTGAGCAAAACATTTACCACAAACTTCGCATGAATAAGGCTTCTCACCTGTGTGAACTCTCACATGTGTGATTAAATTGCACTTTTGATTAAAAGTTTTCCCGCAGGTCGGACATGACAAAGGTTTCTGACTCGCATGAGATCTCATGTGATTACTCAAGTCATTTTTGCGATTGAAGCATCGGCCACAAATCTTACAAGGAAACAGGTTTTCACCAGTGTGAACATCTTTGTGTGTCTTCTGGTTTGAAGTGGCCACACCTTCTCCTCTGGTTTGTGGACTTCTCCTGGTGAGTTTCAGGTAGTAATTCCTGCGTCCTTCCTTATCTTGATTTTCAGCCTCAGAAGAGTTCTGACAGAGGAGCTGGTCCCTGTTGGGGTCCGGTTCACAGCTCTTCTTTTCCTCAGTCTCTGTCTCCTGCTTCAGTAAGAGCAGTTCTTCCTCCAGTTCCTCTTTAATCTGTACAAGTTCTGGTTCTTCCTGGTCGTCTTCAATCTGTGGAAGTTCTGAATCCTCCCATGAAGGTTCACTTCCCTCCTGGTCATCTTTAATCTGTAGGAATGTAGGTTCCTGCACTGGAGGTTCTGGTTCCACATGATCGTTTTCAATCTGTGGAGGTTCTGGTTCTTCCTGATCGTCTTCAGTCTGTGGAGGTTCTGGTTCCTCCTGGTCCAAATTGGAGTTCCTCTCCTGGTTCCAGAGCTGCTGCTCAGTGAGAACCTCGTTCTTCTTCCAGACCAAACTTTGTGGACGTTCTGAACAGACACAAAAGAAAATGCTGATCACTGTAAGTAAAAAGAAGCACACGTCAATCATGTGATGAAGCTCAAGATGATTCAGAAAGCACCAAACTCTCAAATAGGGCTGAACAATGAATTGCATTTGCAATAATATCGCAATATGATCAAATGAAATTTTCTAATCGCAAAGGCTGCAATTTGACTGGTCACATGATCTGGTTACATCACTTACGAGTGAGTGGCGTAAAGCAAAGCAGGTAGCGGGAGAAATCAACACTGTGCTTTAACCGGTTGCACAATGACGTCATGCTCGACAGAAGATGATACATCTGAAAGTTTGGCACCAAAGAGGAGCAGCACGTCTGCTGTTTGGAATTATTTTGGCTATAAACAAGAAGACGCTGCACAACGACATGTATTGTGCACAACCTGCCTTGCTGCTGTTCTCGAAATGTAATTACATTATTGTTCCAAGAGTTTTTGTTTTTTACATCTAAAAGTTTAATAAGAACAGATACTAGTTTATTTTGTGTTCACTGAGTTTGAATTCCCAGAAAATAATGAGTTGGTTAAAGCAGATTTTCTTTATGTTTTTTGCACTTTATTTTTATGATGTTACTGGCTGGAAAGGTGTAAGTTTAATTTTTGTATATCAAATTTTTTACATTTATTTATTAACAGTCATGTGAAGTTCAGACAGTAGTTAGGAAGTTCACTTAACTTACTATTATGTTTATGAAACAAGAAAAAATTGAAATGGTGAAAAGAAAAGGCATAGATTTGTTTGCTATATTGTAATCTCTGCTTTAAATAAATCTGACATTGTTTATTATAAAACAGATTGATTTATTGCTTCTGTTTGTTGAAAAATACTTGAAGATATTAAAAAAATAATCACGTTTTAAATCGCAATTGCAATTTATAGAAAAAAAATTGCAATTAGATTATTTTCCAAAATCGTTCAGCCCTACTCTCAAATTACCAACGATCATCGTAGTTTGAACCTGCGAGCTGTGTTGCTGTTTTGCACAGCCAGGTTTTGAAAACTACAGACTATCTTCATGTGCACAGCTCTTGCAAAACTGCATTGTAGGTGTGAGGAGATTTTGGTCAAGGATGTTTTTAACTACCGTATTTTCCAGTGTATAGGTCGCACCTTTTTATGGTTTTTTTCAAGGCCTGCGACCTATACACCAGTGCGACCTATTTATGGAATTTTTTCCATATTTTTAGACCAATTTTTGGGTCAGTTATGACCCTTTTTCACTTTGGCAGAAAATGGTGCAGTATCACTTTCGGCCGCTAGGGGACACTTCCAGAGGAGTACACCGACCGTTTCCAGCTCATGTGTCCGAAAAAAAGCTCCTCTGCTCGGATTGACTGTCAGCCTCCTGGTCTGGATGTAACTTCCTTTAGCTCTGTGTTTCTTAGCTGTTTGTTTCCAAGATAAGTCAAGAACCACTCAGCTGATTTTTTTTAAACTTACAGAATGTAATCACAGTGTGGACGTTTACAAGTGAGTACCTTTATTAGATGTTTGAGATAAAGAAATAAAAAAACGATCTTTTTGTAGCATTTAGCTTCTGTTAGCTTCTGGTGTTAGCTTCTGTTTACGTTATAAATAGTGTAACGACCCTGTGTTTGGTTCTGCTTTGGGTCCAAGTATTTCTGTGTATTTGTTCAGTTGTACTGTACTGTGTTCTGTTGAGCTGTTGTGATTCTGTTGTCCCCCGCCCTCATGTGTTGGATTGGTCGTGGGGGCAGGAGAGGGGTAGGAGCAGGGAGGAGGGACCGGAAAAAGAGAGACGAAGAAGAAGAGCCCGGTGTGTGTGTTGTTGTTAGCAGGCAGCTAGCAGTGTGTTCGCTCGCGTGTGTACCGCGTTTTCTGTTAAGGCGTGAGCTGTAGCCTCGGTAATAGCAGCTCGTCCCTGTTTCTGAATAAACCCCGTTTGGCTGGACTCCGTCTGCTGTGTTGGCGTCATTACATTGGTGTCAGAAGTGGGATGGTGACGTTTTGGACGACGTAACTGTCATGGCTGCCGCCATGTGAATCTTTTGGCGCGCTTGGGGAAAATGGCGTCGACGGACCCGCCCCCCCGCCGGTCTTCAGTCCTGCTTCGGCAGCCATGCTCGCTGCAGAGCTGTGCGGAGCAGCCGTCGCCTGAGTTATTTTAGTGAACCCCTCTCTCCGAGCCTCTTCGTCCTCTACTCCCTCCGCTTTAATTTTCACCTGGGCGAGCGCTCCGTCCATGATGCTGATGTCGCGGGTGGAGGCGACGAGCCAGTAGTACTCACTCAGCTCGGTAGCGTTGGTTTACAGAAACGTCACCGTCCCGTTGAAGACGCCCAAGTACTCTGGTAGGTCCAGCTGGGAGGCCTTCCATGCACAGTTTGAGCTGCTGGCTCATGCAGGGAGGTGGACAGCAGAGCATAAAGCCCTGCAGCTGGCTCTCTGCCTACAAGATGATGCACTGGACTGCTTATTATTGTTAAGCTCAGAGGACAGAAAAGACTATGATGCACTAGTCGGAGCTTTAAAGAGGCGTTTTGGACAATGTGTGCAACCAGACATTTTTAAAAATAAACTCTGCAACAGGAGCAGGTTGCCAGGTGAACCCCTGCGTGTTTTGGCTAATGACATTGAGAGCCTCACACGCAGAGCCTATTCACACATGCAGTCAGGGGTCCAGAATGAACTAGCAAAAGATCAGTTCATCAGAGCCCTGGCACCACCGGAGCTGCGTGTGCAGGTTCAACTGATGCACCCCCGATCCCTGCAAGATGCATTGGACTTAGCAGTGGAGAGAGAGTGTTTGCTGGGAGTAGCAGCGGGAAACGACCTGAGAGGACAACCACCGGCATGCAGATCTGCGGAGGGGGCAGAGCTGAACCAGGAGAAACCTGCTTGGGTCTCGGAGCTGACAGAAATGGTCCGAGCGGTGGCACTGCAGTCGACGCGGGACTCCTCCGCACCCCCGGCCGTTTGTTGGGGCTGTGGCCAACCGGGACACCTCCTGAGGCGGTGTCCTAAAACAGTCAAGACGCAGGGAAACGACACGGGGTCTGCGGGGGGGAGGAATCGCAGATCCCGACCGTAGCCTCCACACCTCCATCGCCAGTGGGCGGGGGCCGACAGCTCGAACAGGGGGCCCGAGCCCAGAATCCCTCCGAAATTGACTCCGCCCTCGACCAAGCGACCGTGGTTGTGGTGGTCGGCCGCACATGTGTTGGAGACTTTTGTTATGTCCCCGTCTCAGTGGAAGGGTTTCCATGCACGGCCCTGATTGACACTGGTTCCACGGTAACACTAGTGAGGCCCGAGATGGTACCGGACTGGACTCTGATCCAACCCACCACAGTGCAGCTGCGCACAGTCACTGGGGACATGGCACCTATGAAGGGGAGGGGGACAATGACTTTTAATGTAGGTGGCCGATCTATCACCCACCCTGTGTGGGTAGCAGAGGTGCAGGACATGTGCATATTGGGGCTGGACTTTTTAAGGGCTGCGGGGTGCCAGTTGGATTTGGGTGTGGGGACATGGAGCTTCAAGGAGGGGCCTCTCATTCCACTGTTGCCCGTAGCTCCTGATCACACCCCCACGGGTCCTGTGGCCCGCTACACAGAACCGCAGATTGCAGCTGTCGAGCACATCCCACCTCAGCCCAGCCAGATTGCTGCCACCATGGCTCCCGCACCTGCGAGCCCTATGCACCCAGTGTGGGTGCCCCAGGAGACTGAAGACGCTGCAGTGACCTTGGTGCGGAAGATCTGGGCGGAAAACTGTAGGGGTTTAGACACTCGGCAGCAGGAACAACTGTTGCAGCTGCTCATGGACTTTAAGGACATTTTTGCCCTAAGTGAAGACCAGGTGGGGCGGACTCGTTTGGTGGAACATGACATCCTGACGGGAGGTGCACGCCCAATAAAATGTCATCCCCGCCGGCTTCCCCTGGCCCGTCAGGAAGCATGTGACAGGGCAGTGTCAGACATGCTGCAGGCTGATGTTATCGAGCCTTCAAACAGTCCCTGGGCGTCTGCTGTTGTCATGGTGCCCAAAAAGAATGGAGAGTGGCGTTTGTGTGTTGATTACAGACCACTGAACGGGGTGACTGAGAAAGACTCATATCCACTGCCTAGGGTCGATGAGTCACTAGACCTGGTGTCCGGCTCCAACTGGTTCTCGTCTCTGGACCTTCGGAGCGGTTATTACCAGGTCCCCCTAGCAACAAGTGCCAGACCTAAGACTGCTTTTTGTACGGGGCGGGGACTCTGGCAGTTTAAGGTGCTCCCGTTTGGACTGTGCAATGCACCTGCCACCTTTTCCAGGCTGATGGACCAGACGCTGGCTGACATTCCTCGCCAGGAGTGTCTGGTGTATCTGGATGATATACTGGTCCATGGCGCCTCTTTTGCAATGGCTCTGGACTCACTCTGTAGAGTGCTGGAGAGAATTAGAGCTGCGGGCCTGAGACTCCACCCAGATAAGTGTCACTTTATGCAACAAGAGGTGTCGTTTCTGGGCCACCGAGTCGGCAGAGAGGGGATCGGCACAATGGAGGACAAAGTAAAGATGGTGGCAGAGTGGCCAACCCCCACGACTCAGAGAGATCTTAAAAGCTTCCTGGGACTGGCTTCTTATTACAGGAGGTTTGTGCGGGGGTTCGCAAGTATAGCAGCCCCCCTTTTCCAACTACTCC
>JBBPBX010054265.1:11332-23537 GCA_038048925.1 Garcialebias charrua
TAATACACTAAGCCCTAATGTAGTAGAAAAACTAATGTAGTAGAAAATGTAGTAATGTAACTAATGTAGTAGAAAAACATCATTATAAACAGCAGCACGAACATGAGTCATTATGAGCAGATGGTCACAGATGAACGCAGGTGTTATTGTGGTCAGCCTAAGGCTCACCTGTGCAATAATCATGCTGTCTAATCAGCATCTTCATATGCCACACCTGTGAGGTGGATGGATTATCTCTGCAAAGGAGAAGTAAATTAAAGTGCTATGTGTTGTCATCATTGCATGTTCCCATACAATGGTGAAATTAGTTCTCTGTATTTAACACATCACATGTGAGATGCACCCAGGTGGAGCAGTGGGCAGCTATATACGTGCCCGGGGAGCAATTAGGGATTTGGTGTCTTGCTTAGAGACACCATGACATGTGGGCATGGCAGGGAGTTGAACCGTGACTTTCTGGTCCCAAGTCAGCTGCCCTGCCTCTACCCCATCTCGGACTCCGAGAAGTGCTCGGGGAAGTGAGAAGTGCTCACTAAATTTGCGAACAATATTTGAGAGAGAGAAAAGCCTTTTGTGTACCGGTACATAGAAAAAGTCTTAGATCTTTGAGTTCAGCTTATGAAAAATAGGGGCAAAAACAAGTGTTGAGTTTATATTTTTGTTCAGTGTAATTGTCCTCTAATCAAAGAAATGGACAGCTTGCTGGTTTATTGTTTATTTTATTTTATTTATTTTTTGGGGGTGAATTTATAGTAAATTATATTTGTGTTTTCCTCCTGAACCTGCTGCACTCATTGCTCAGTTCTGGATTAGTAGCAGATAGTGGATGGATATTTTTATTGTGATTTATTCTCCATTCTGACATACTTTTGATACTGTCTGTTGTACTACTGTAGGTCAGAAAGGTGACCTGGGTCCCATGGGGCCTCCAGGACCTCTTGGTGGACCTGGTACACCAGGAGGGTCTGGTCTTCCAGGATATAAAGGTATCTACACACTTCGTATTTCAATCTAACGTAATTTCTTCATCCTTAATATACAAACTGTATAAATATTAGAAAAGTCAATATGTCTATAATAATAATAATAATAATAATAATAATGTCTTTTCCTGTCATCTGCGTATGTTTCCCATACACAGACGAAATTCGACTCTGCTATAAGTCTATATTTCCACACTATTTTACCACTGGCATAAATGAATATGACTCCTGTTGTTTATAAAAGTAGACAGCAGCAGAAAGCACCCAGCAGGGCCGGGAAAACACCATATTTACCAGTATTACCAATGACAAAGGGTCTCCCATAATTCTCATGTTGATGCTCCACAGGTGAACCAGGATTCCCTGGGAGAGATGGTGAACCAGGTGCCTCTGGGCTTAAAGGTGAGAAGGGGAATGTTGGCCCCCAAGGCCCCCCAGGCCCTTTGCCAGTAACGTCTGCAAAAGGAGAAAAAGGAGATCATGGACTCCCAGGTACAACTAAAAACATCTGAACACCACCTCAAAGGTTAAATTTGATGTTGGTTATAAACATACAGCTTGTTCTTCCTGTATGGTCCCATTCGTACTGAAATCCTCTGTGTGCAGGTCTACCAGGACAGCCAGGACCAAAAGGTGTATCTGGTCTTTCTGGTGACCCTGGACTAGCAGGAATAGATGGGCGCCCTGGAATTCCTGGACCACCAGGTAAGGGATTCCCACTTAGCTACATAAAAATAATGTGGATGTGAAAATGGATTTCTAACTTGGCGTTTCTATTTTTTGGCAGGTCATAAGGGAGAGCCTGGCATCCCAGGTGTTCCAGGTTCTCCTGGACAGCTAGGACCAAAAGGCATCATGGGAGAAATGGGAATTCCAGGTGGGTGAGCATTCTTATCAGGTACTTACATTCCTTCAATTCATCCATCCATTATCTTTTACCCACTTCTTCCTTTCCGGGTCACGGGGGTCACTGGTGCCCATATCCAGCAGTCACAGTGGGAGAGGCAGGGGACACCCTGGACAGCTCGCAAGTCCATCACAGGGGCATATAGAGACAAACAACCATTCACACTTTCAATCAAGCTAAAACTCATTGCTGCAATAAATAAATATGTTTTTCAGAATCAGAATAAGCTTTATCATTGCACCGAGATACAACAAGAACATGTACGTACAGTCATCCGAAAGATCGATATAGTGCACGAAGCTGCTACTATAAAAAAGCGCGGCCCTCTTATTCTTATTCAGAATAATATTTTTACTTAGATGAGAAAAGGGAAGAAAACATGAGGAGAGACAGTATTAAAAAAAAGATCTCACACCGTGTCCTAGACAGAGCACAATTTGAGGCATCAAACAAACCTACCACAGCAAAGCAACATAAATAGACATGATACATATAGGCCAGTGAAGACATTGAATTTTAAGGGAAAGTTGTAGCATAGTCCAGATAAGAGGTGTTATTTATCATCACCTTGGTTGAGATTCCGTCACATGTCCACAGCCTTGGGGAAGGGAGGGGTGAGGAGACAGACAAAGCATTAGTTTTTCTTAAACATGCCAGGAGGAATTGAGATAAGTCTGCCGTCAAGGCCACAGTTTGGGTTAGGCAGAACTTGTAAATTGCCGTTTCTGCCTTTTAAAGTCTCGCTCGTACAATTCTCTGATGGTGACTCCAAACAGTCAAATTGATTCCTTACGCCGAAAGTCGAGCTCACAGCTTTCTCCCAAGATTATTCCCTACCATTTATGGGCGCTACCAGAAAGTTCACAGTCCTGATAACAGCCTGCTCCAACTCTGATGCAGCTCCACATAATTCAGTCTGAGTGCTACCAAGCATCGACACATCCATACGAATTTGTAGACAATTCAGATTTCACCAACCCAAACAGCAAAATCCAGTTGTCATCATGAATCCAATTTGTTTCCATCTAGGGTAAGAGGGTCCTCCTTACCCTAACGCCTGTCGGGATAAGTTGATCGATTTTGTTGAGAGATCAGCTGATCAAATCCTTTGAAATAGGAAGGTATGCAGGAAAAAAAGAGGCTCTTTAAGGTTTCACAAGACGAAAGAGAGTAAGCAGGGAAGCGGGGGACGGAACACAGGGAGACACATCTGTCTTCACCAGAGCACAGAGAGAAAAATAAAAAATTATGTGATTCATTCATTCAGCCTTAATTTATACAGGTTAATCTCACTGAGTTATGAGGACTCATTTACAAGAGAGACCCATTTTAAACAAAACTGCAGATAAACACAATAAACAGCCATAAATTCATATAAAATGAAAAGTAAATAAAAGTAGTGATATAAGACAAGATAAAAACAAGCTACATTATGAAACAGGGTAAAATACTAAAAACAAAGAGTGGTCCTAAGACTGAGCCTTGTGGTACACCACTGTTGATAGTTAAATAACTTCTTAATGTAAACCTCACCAGTGTTTTATGTTCTTCTGTAATATTACTGCAGGACCTCCAGGCCAGAAGGGTGGAACTGGTTTCCCAGGTAGGCCAGGACCCTCAGGTCAGGCAGGAATTCCTGGTGTCCCAGGACCTAAAGGCGATCCAGGTTCTGCTGGTGTTGGACCACCGGGTCTTCAAGGACCCAAGGTCACAGATTCAACTCTTTTTACGTGTCTTTCTTAACAATAGCTTAAAGGTTTTCAGTGTTGCTTACACTTCTGTTCTTGATTATCTCTTGTAGGGTGAGCCAGGTCAGCCAGGATACCCAGGAGGTCCTGGTCTGAAAGGAACACCAGGGCAACCTGGTCTTTCAGGTTTGCCAGGCATATCTGGTGAAAAAGGTGACCCAGGCCTTCCAGGACTCCAAGGTAAATATGGAATTTTATATGCTAACATTTACTGAAAAATGTGTTTTGTGTCTTTGAGGCTTTTTAATGGCTGTATAGAGTTTGTATATTTACAAGTAGGCCTGTTTAGATTGGAAAGAAAACCTAGTGTTGAGTTAAAGGGAACATTTTACATGATATAACACCAAGAGGCAAATATGATATTTTTAGAACCATTGTAGAAGTGTCTACTTGTTGAGTTTCAATTAAATTTAACATGAATCGCTTAAATGATCTCTCCTGTTAGGCCCCCCTGGAGTCCCCGGTCTCAAGGGTCTTGATGGTGTGCCGGGCGTCACAGGTCTCCCAGGAAACCCAGGTAGACAAGGAGAATCCGGTCGATCAGGACAACCTGGACTACTTGGAGAGAAGGGTCAACCAGGTCGAGATGGGATCCCAGGACCAGCTGGAGTCAAAGGAGAGCCAGGCAAGTCCTGGGTCATGGACTACATGTTGAATAAATATTCTTCTGTCAAATTGTCTGTCACAGTTATGTTTTATATTTCCACTTTAGGTATTCCTGGTTTTGGTGGTCCAGGCCCTTCAGGACTTCCAGGTCCACCAGGTAAGTTGCCACCTATTGTACTGCATCTACACACACAGCCGTTGTGACTTTGTCTTCAATAATTTTTCTTTCTGGTGATATTTTCAAAGGCATTAAAGGAGACCCTGGTTTCCCTGGTCAGCCTGGCAATCCAGGCTTTCCTGGTTCCAAAGGAGACCCTGGCTTGTCTGGTGCCTCAGGTCCTCCAGGTATTACTGGCCCTCCAGGACCTCCAGGACAGCCTTTGCAAGGCCCTAAAGGTGTTCATGGACCCCCTGGCCCACCCGGAAGAGGAGGTAAAGCGCCAGAACAGCTTTTTTTTTTTTTATTCTTTGCACCGTTAAGAAATTTCTGCCTGGTATTTGATGCTGGAAAACAGAAAATTATGAAAATAGTTATTTAGATTTGTTTTTCAATGATTCTTGGGTATTGTGATCCAGTTCAAAATAAAACTTTTTTTTTTTCCTTTTTAATCCAACCAGTAAAAAACCCAGGCAGAAAATGGCAGAAACTAGGGCTGGATGATATGACCAAAACTTATCACAATATATTTCTTAATTTCGGTCGATAACGATATAATTCCAATATCAATTTAAACAATATAAAAGCCTCAGAAAAACTGTACAACCTGTACAAATAATTGAATGTTCACCTTTTATTTGTATTTAGTCTTCAAAGAAATTTGAAATCACTGTCAAATAAACATTAAACCTTCAACTTAGTCAAAATTAATAGTTTTAACTTTAAACAACATAACCTAACGCATGCCACAAATGCAGCCATTTCTCTTTTGATACAGCTGGGGGTGTTGTTTCTGGGGCACGTCGGCTCAAACTTTTATTGTGCTTCATCTTCTGACTCAGCATATTCTATTGAGTGGAACAAGTTAGATATGTTCCCACCGCTAGTTGGAATGACTCTCCGTCACATTTTGCAGCACACTGACTGAAACTTGCAGTTTGTCGGATCTTAGAACCACTTCCACACGCCAAATTAGTCTTTCCTCTCATCAATGATGTCATCTGCTTTCTCTTTGCTTGTGAAAGCTTGTTCAGTCACATTCTAACGGTCATGGGCACTCATTTTGAAGCGAAAACTTAACGTGTGTTGGAGATTAGCCTAGCCTGCTACCGTTGACTCCTTCGAGCTGTGGTGTACGTCACCACGCACTTACGTAGTTGTGTCACAGCGTTTTCTGTTCAGATTGAAACTGAAGCGGCCGCTTCAACCCAAACCGAAAAAGAAATGCGTCAGTGAAGCGCTGTAATCCTATCAAAATATTGAAAATGTGCTTAAAACGTATATCACCGTTATTGAATAAAAGTATATTGTGATATAATCTATATCAAATTATTGTCCAGCCCTAGCAGAAACTTTAGTTTAATTATTCTTAATACTTTCATCACCATGTTTCTTGATTTGCATGAATTGTTGTTTCACCAAACCAAGAAAGGGGCCATGTCACTGTCACATGAACCACAACTTCTCACCACATGTTGGGGCGTCTCCTCTCTTACACCAGTCACCGTTTTTCACCAGAATTTCACAAAGTCCAAAAAATGTGTATATTTTTCACATTATTGTGCCACATTGTGTTTCCTCACTCCCTTTTCCTCTTTTGTTGACCCCCTCTTTATGGGCTGTGTAAATGTAACTTGTGGTTGGTATTTATGGATTTTCTTTTTTTGTTTTTGGAAAGTTTTGATTTTATAGCCCAGAGTCACACACAAACTCAGTTAAACTCTCAAAATGTTTAACTATTGATTCAAACAGAGATTTTATCCCAACTCTTCTATCATTTGTATAGTGTGAAAGTACACGAGAGTTTAGAGTTTGTGTCTGGCTTTGCTGTTCGGACTGTGTTTGGTTTCACAAATCAAGTCATCTGCATGAAGACAATTCCTTCAAACACACATGTACATATGTTGACAACAAGCCTCACATAGTGTTGGACAACCTAACACACTGGAAAGAGAAACATACATTTTGACTTTATTTTTATAGGCATTTTAAATGCCACAAATGTATCTTCAAATTGGAACTTGTGAAGTTTTACATTTTATATGGTAACAAATCACTGCAATTTACTAATATTGACTTTGCAGCCAGCATATACCGTACTTTTTGCTGTATAAGTCGCACCTTTTTGCATAAATTAGCATGTCCTGCGACTTATACAGCGAAGCGACTTATATATGTTTTGTCCCCATATTTATAACCAATTTATGGCTGTGATTTGACGATTTCATTCATTCTGACATGGAAATTATTGAACCTGACATGGAAATTATTGAACACTACCACTTTCAGCCACTAGAGGGCCCTCGACTAATATGGCAAGCCAAGTGTCTCATTAATAGGTAAAATTGGCTATCAATAAGACACTTGGCTTGCCATACCAAGCCACCTTCATCTCGCTCCGGAACCTCTGGAGCAAACGTCAAATCAGGTGCATTTCACCACGCTGCCCAGGTGGAATGCACCTGATTTGACCATGAAAGTGCATTTATTAAGGAAAGGTTCAACTGAGACACACATTTACTATAATGTCGAGCAAACAAATAGTTTTTAAGTCTTAATCTTGTTAAATCCTTGTTAAAGTCCTCCCGTGCATGCCCCTGCAGATGATTTTTGGCACAACACCGGCCCACGTTTCCGAGTGGTCAGCGGTGATGCATAATAAATGCGACTTATATGGCGAAGCAACTTATTTTTGTTTTTTACCCACTTAATTAGACATATTTGGACTGATGCAACTTATACCGCGGAAAGTACGGTACATGGACATTGATCAATGTGATTTATAATTACATTTCTTTCCCACAAAAGCAGTTCATGTCAAATTTAGATATTACTGTACTCAAGTTTAGAACAGACAATTAGTAAATCAGTAAATTGGGCTTAATTGGAATGATTCAGTTCCTAAAACAGATTATCCATAACTGTGTGAGGCTTGGCAGTAATAATAATAAAAATAATAATAATGTGTTTTATTGGATGGTAAAACAATGCTATGAATTCTTGCTCCATGTTTTCTGTGTATCGGCTCCACCCACTGTGGTGTGGCCCCACCCACTGTGGTATGGCTCCGCCTTTCCATGTGGCAACTTTTCCGTCCGACCTCGCAGGCCCCTCAGGTCAGATGAACGGCGTCCAGACTTCTCTTGCACGTCTCTCACTGCAGCACTGAATTATTTTTGACCCACTGTGGGTGTGGGGGAGTTCAACTTGAAAACTTCTCACATCTCTGAATCTTCCTCTTATTTCCTGCTAACGAGTCTGTTCTCTTACTTTCCACGCACACTGATGCTAGGATAGTCCACTTGTAACAAGTAAGCATGTTTAAAAAAGAAACTTTCTAATGGAAATGAAGCATTTGAAAAGTTTTTGACTGTTTTGCACTTGAAGCATGTTAAGATACGTGGTGTCAAATTTCACTCTGATATTCAGATTTTAAAGCATCATGTGTAATTCAAAACACACCGAATTACTAACTCACTTCAGAGTTTCAATCTAAATATTGTCACATACATTAATACCAGATATATATATTGCCAAATAATGGGTAATATATTTTGAAAATACTTGATTTTCATTCAATGGGTGATGTTAGGAAGCAGAATAGAGCTTTTTTTAATATATATAATAACCAGTGTAAAAATTCAGTTAGTCTTTTTGCATGTAGCTTCAGTGGTTCTCAAACTTTTTTTTTTGTCGGGCCCCCTTAAGGAGCCCCAGGCCACAAAACAAAATTTTTTTTTTCTTTTTTTTTCTTTCGGCTTTATTCCTTGCGTTAGGGGTCACCACAGCGAACTGGTCGCACGAAGATTTGGCAGTTGTTTTTACGCCGGATGCCCTTCCTGACACAACCACAGACCACCGAGCAACCACAGCCCTCTGTGTGGAGCAGAGAGCTGATATCTAGGGTTCCCGGGGGAGCAGATGGTGGGGGTTAAGGGCCTTGCTCAAGGGCCCAGAGTGGGGCAGATGAGGGTGGATACAAGTGTGACCGCTTCACTTATCCCACCCACATCTTTGATGTTGTCGGTACCGGGGCTTGAACCGGTGACCTTCCGATCACAAGCTCACCTTCTTAACCTTTGCGCCACCACTCCCCTACAAAACAAAAACAATTAAACCGCGCAAAATACTCAAATATCCCCTAAGTTTATTGTAATCTTCAAATCTAAGCACTTTGAGTGAAATTATCTGATTTCAAAGCAGAAGTCTGCCAGTCTGGACAATAAAAACAGTCAGTTTAAGTCATTTTGATAAGCTGTGCTGAACTTTTTAATATGTCCCCCTTTTAAATACAACCAGTCTCCAAGCTCCTCGGATGAGAAGTGAAACGTCTTCTGTTACAAATAAAGTCCAGTTGATCTTGAATTGAACGCCTTTTTGAGATAACCAGTTTTATAAAGGCTAAAAGACGAAAGTGTTGTTATCTTGGACTTTAGCATGGCTAAATGGACTTGAACATAAAATAACTAAATGATTGGTAATTATTATAGGAAAACAAATTCAACAGAGTTGATTCAAAAAGCATAAGTATTTTACATTAATTATAATTAAATGTGTTAAATTTGTCACAGTACAGTGACGTATGGTTGCAAACATAAAACCAGCTTAGTGCATTTAAATTGCAGAAACCATTTGTGTGTTGTTTTGTTTTGTTTTAATCTCATGTAATTTTGAAATCTGCTGATAAATATGATCAACTACGATCATGTGACACTGACGCATACACAGAGAGAAACTCAGCATTTTCAGAGAAAAATATGAAAGGTAAAAGGAGACACACCTTCACTATAACCTTGCCTAGGCTGCCAAATAGCTAGGTCCAGCACCGAGTCAATTCAGTACAGTAGTCCCTCATTTATCGCGGGGGTTACGTTCTGGAACCCCCCCCCCACACACACACACACACACACACACACACCTGCAACCAGTGAAAATCCGCCAGGAAGAAATGACATGGATTTCTGAGTTGAAACATATCAAAACAGTTCAGTCAACTAATACATTTTAGCAAGATAACTATTAACAACAATGTTTATTCACTCAACTTAAGATTTGAAGTTGAGTGAGTAGTACAGTAATGCCTTTTTACTCACCAGCTCTGCAGAACACACAGCTCTGTTCCATTCCGGCTCAGTTCCGGCTCGGCAGACTTACCCAGCCTTGGTCTGGTTCTGGTCCGGTTCTGCATCCACTGAGCGCTGAAGTCACTATGAATACTACAGTATAAGGACCAAACTTTTTCTGATCGGATCAAAATTTTCCTTCCAGGAGAAAGCAACTTTGCCTTCTGAGTAATGTAGTCCTTTAGACCGACAGTAAAGTGTAGGCTTATTGAAAGAATAAAAATGGCGGTGCTTTATTATTATTATTTTTTTAATTTTTTTATTTATTTGTTGTGTACAATCTTACTGTACTGTACTATGAAAAATCGCAAAGAGCGAGTCTGCAAAAGTCGAACCACAAAGTATCGAGAGACTACTGTATTGTCATTTTGCATTTTGTCACCTAGTGTTTAAGGAACAAATCACTAATTTATTCAATATAGAGATGCACGATATTGGATTTTTGACCAATATGCCGATTGCCGATCAGCATGTTAAAACTTATTTGGCCGATAACTGATGCCGATATTTTATATGCGTTCATTTGTCAGAACATAGCCCTCTTATTTAGGCTTATTTGCTACAAAAATTGTGCAACAGCTGTAAGAGCTGGTGACATATTCAGCAACAGCCATATGATATGTACAGTATAGCACTTTAACTTACATTAAATGAAAAGTGTTAAATGTTATTTATTAGCATTAGTCCCCTGCAATGCTGTCTCACTTGTGGAGGCTTGTTCCAGGTTCCTAGTTGCAGTGTGGGATCCTCTGCACTCCTGTGCAAGAAGGACAGACTTTTTAAGTTCAAAGTTTTTGTCTATCCATTGTGCCGTAAGATTAATCATGCTAATGGGGCTAACACGACGTCCAAATGTCTGTGGTAAAACTCACCCAACAAGTCGTGCTATTGGCTATTAGCTTCTCAATGATGTCAGAAATGACGGCTTGTAACTCCGGTAACGTTACGTCGAAAAAATATCTCCGACTGGGGTCGATGTAGCGAGGCTCAACGTAGTCCATAAATCTTCGGAATCTGGCAGCCTCACCAACGAAAAATAAAACGTCCACACCGCCGACATTTTGAATTTGGGTACGAGCACATGACATCATCACGTTGTGCTGCCGCTGCAGCAAAAACATCGCCTTTTACATACGCGAGTTATTTTAATGGAATGTCCGATATTGAACTTTAACGTTAATATCGGCAAATACCGATATTATGCCGATAATATCGTGCATCCCTAATTCAACATTTATTTGATTAACGCATAAAGAGTAGTTATTACTCGCATGAAACATCTGAGAGCAGTTTAAAAATGAATAAACATCCAATCCAACCTCACTTATACGTATCTAGTAGCTACCTACAATATAATCTTTAGCAAACAATCTTTGTTTGGCTCCAAGATCTAAAGCAGACAGGCTGTGCATGCTACTGCGTGCACTCGAACACTTCTTGACACAACACCTGTCCTGCAGCAACATGAAACAAGGTGAGCATCGAGGCGTGGAGAACTCTCCACTCAGCTGGGTTGACCTGAAGCTTCAGCGCATTGAATGTGACGGACGTCTCCTTCGTATCGTTAATAAAACATGAATGGACTCAGTTTAGAGATAATAAAATCCTTGATTTTAAGCATGACATACCTCTCGGTTTTCCAAACTTCTGCACTAAAAATCAAAAAAGGCGTTCAATACAAGATCAACTGGACTTTATTTGTTACAGAAGACGTTTCGCTTCTCATCCGAGGAGCTTTATCAATTCAATGAAACAGACTGTGTGCGCGTGGAGTTATAACAGTGAGTCACGCGTGACTCACTAACACACACACACCTATTGACTGCAAATCTAATTGCCCCTCGGGGATAATAAAGGAACTTGAATATATTGAATAACTGTGTTTCCATCTATTTTCATTTCAAATTTTGAGCTAATTTTTGAAATCTCGCAAAAATGTAAATACAAATTAATGCGTATCAGAAGTGTTTCCATTAACTGGCTTGAAGCGTATCATTACGTCAGCGTCATTACGTCAGACGTCAGCGTCATTACATCAGACGTCACGTCAGACGTCAGCGTTACGCATGTCTACAGTAAACAGGAAGTAGCGGTTGAAAACAGAACCCGACCACACATCTCGGCAAAATGGAGAGAATATTTCAGGTATGTGTTGCTATCGGGCAAGTTGTATTTATTCTGTCATGCCAACTAGTTTTAGCGATGTTACATGTTGTCCGGAGCGGAAACAGCTGATCAGTCACGTGACGTGAATGTTCGCTACGGCAGAACTGAGTCGGCAAATCTGTTTCCATCTGTCGTTTTGCGCATCAGCTCTGTTTCGAAACCCCCAAAAACCACCTCAAGCGAGCGTATCAACTTTTGAGCGAATTAGAGGAAGTTAACTCAAATTTTGCCGTTTCCATTCAGCTTTTCTGATGCGATGCTTCAAAATGCGCATCTAGAAACCTTGATGGAAACACGGCTATAGTTATAACTCCACGCGCACACAGTCTGTTTCATTGAATTGATAATAGCTCCTTGGATGAGAAGCGAAACGTCTTCTGTATCAAATAAAGTCCAGTTGATCTTGTATTGAATGCCTTTTTTGATTTTATCATGTCCTGGACGACTGAGAATCTTCACCAGCATTCTGCACTTAAAAGAGAAATAAACATAAAGGATAGATTAGTTGTTTTTGT
>JBBPBX010054266.1:0-23537 GCA_038048925.1 Garcialebias charrua
ATGTATATGTAAGTGCATATATACATGAATATGTAAGTGCATATATACATGAATATGTAAGTGCATATATACATGTAAATGCAAATGCATATAAAAATGTAAATGCATATATGTATATATACATGAATATGCATATATGTACATATGCATATACATGTATATATATGCATATACATATACTGTACAGATAGACATATACATGTAAATATAACATGTTCTAACTAAAATTGTGTGTGTTTGTGTGTGTGACTGTTTTGTGGTTTTTAAGGACAGTGTTTTGTCAGGACAGTAATGAGCTGTTATCTGATTGATTGTCTGATTGTTTATAGCGTATGACTGTCCAAACAAACAACTGTCCATAAAAACCACAATACACTCCTATACACACATAATTGAACATTAAGGTTGATGAAACCACACGTAGCAAGTAATTCTGTTTAGGAACACAAGAACTAAAATGTACCTTGGTATTCGTGTTTAAAGGAAGTTGATCGTGCTTCTGGCTACCTGCGATCTCCTGACTCTGGACGTGTTCACATGACATCTGTAACAGATCATTTATACTTATATTTAGAGGAAATTCTACATTTTGATGATAGCTGCTGTCACATGTAAACCAATAAACATTACATGATTGTTTGTTTTTGGACAAAGTATCCATCTCACATAAAGGAAAGATGGATGGACAGAGTATTTACAAAACTCCTCTCATGATAGGTGGACTAAGATGAAATTAAAATTAGCTGAATGAAAGAAAACTATAAATTTAAAAACTGTGACTAATAATATTGAAGTCATACTTAACAATCCCTGCATTATTTATATAATTGATATCTTTGTCATATACATACACACAAATATACATATATACATGTATATAAGCATATCATAAATGCATATTCATGTACTGTACAGTGTATATACATATATGCATATACATGTATATATATGCATATACTGTACAGATAGACATATACATGTAAATATAACATGTTCTACTAAAATTGTGTGTGTTTGTGTGTGTGACTGTTTTGTGGTTTTAATGGACAGTGGTTTGTTAGGACAGCAATACGCTATAATCAGACACTCAGATAACAGCTCATTACTGTCCTGACAAAACACTGTCCTTAGAAACCACAAAACAGTCACACACACAAACACACACAATTTCAGTTGAACATGTTATATTTACATGCCTATTACACGTATATGTAAGTGCCTATTTACATGTATATGTAAGTGCCTATATACATGTATATGTAAGTGCATATATACATGAATATGTAAGTGCATATATACATGAATATGTAAGTGCATATATACATGTAAATGCAAATGCATATAAAAATGTAAATGCATATATGTATATATACATGAATATGCATATATGTACATATGCATATACATGTATATATATGCATATACATATACTGTACAGATAGACATATACATGTAAATATAACATGTTCTACTAAAATTGTGTGTGTTTGTGTGTGTGACTGTTTTGTGGTTTTAATGGACAGTGGTTTGTTAGGACAGCAATACGCTATAATCAGACAATCAGATAACAGCTCATTACTGTCCTGACAAAACACTGTCCTTAGAAACCACAAAACAGTCACACACACAAACACACACAATTTGAGTTGAATTTGAATTTGAAACAATTTGAATCAATTTGAATCACTGCAAGTGGACAGGTAACATTAGACCTGCCTTCAAGAAGAACTGGACTAATGACGTATATTCTAGTATAAACGTCACTGAACTGGGAGCACCCACAGCACCACTAACACACTCAAAATGGATTCCACCACAAAGATTCAGCCAGAAGATACACACCACCCATGGCCTTATTGAAAGATTATTGAAAGATTATTGAAAGACTGTTCAGTACAGCAGGACATCTCCCTAAAAAACCAGACTGGACTCAAAAAACTGTGAAAACCAACTTCTTCTGAACTTGAACAATAAATTCTTGTATCAATATTAAAATGTATCAGTTCATGGGATGTTAGGAGACAAGAAATGTCTCGACACTCAGATCCAAGTTTTGAAAATGGTGTCAGGAATTTAAAATATTGTTCACTTTTGATCCATGGTTGACTGGACAATATTTTAACTAGAGTTGATGACAAACTGGAGGTGAAATGATCAGTGTCTGTTCCTTTGTCAGGTCTAATGCCGGGTTTCCACCAGACGCTTTTCGCGCTGCAAAAAATCTCCTACCGCACTGTGTTGGCTGCTTGTCAACAGATGTCTGTTCTCATCGAACATGTCTGCAGACACGCAGTGGGAGCAGCGGCTGGCTCCTTTTCCGTTTGTTTCTTCTACACCGGGCAGATAAAAAATCAGCTGTACATGAGCCTCGTTACTACTTGAGTGGATTTTTTATGAGCCAAACTGCAGCTCCTAAAGTCTTTGTTGAGATTAAAACATTTTTTTATGTTTGGGGTGACCGTACGCTCGAGCGGACAGCGGCAACTGTAAAAATGCCAAGTTTCTTACCGGAGGCTGTTTTCTTCATGGAGGCTCGATGGGTAAGTTTGAAAAGTCCAAAAAAAAGTCCTGTCGTTGTTGCGTGATCACATGGCAGAGTCTATCCCGATTGGTTGCTGCTAAGCTGCGAGCAGCAGAAGCAGGACAAATCGAGCTTCGACAGTCGCTGCTCGGAGGTGACGTGGGAGCGGAAAAAAGCTGCCACTCACTGCCGCGCTGCTTGAACTGCTGTAGATGCGCCGCATCCAACATGCCCGGCCACATAGACTTTCAATGTAAAGTGGCTGCTTCGGAGGCGCGAAAAGCGTTTGGTGGAAACCTGGCATAATGCTCCTTTTTTTCAGACAGATAACTTTAATTTAAACATGTTTACTGCAGTTAAAATGACACATTGGTTCTGCTTTGTGTTAAATAAAAACTTTCAAAGGTAAAATAATTCCTCTCTTATTTTGCTTAATGACATTTAACTCTGCATGTCATCCCTGAAATTCTGACACACAGAATCACAAGTCCAAGTGTGAACTGTGTCACAGAGTAAACACAATAAAAACATGTGTTATCTGCAGCATTGTTCTTTAAAATGGAAAAACACTATTAATGTATTACAGAAAATATGCGTACAGTACACACACTTAATGATACTGTAGACCATTGCATTAGGCAATACATTCAGCAAGTACTTTTACTTTAATACTTTAAGCATTTTTAAAAGCAAGTACTTATTTACTTTTACTTAAGTAAACACAATATAATGGTACATCTACTTTTACTAGAGTACATTTTTGTCTGTTTATTTGTACTTTTACTTATAAACAGTGTTTGAGTACTTTCTCCACCACTGGTCTCCAGCTACAAGTACTTGGGTGTGCACTTGAATTATAGCCTCAGCTGGACCAACAACACAACCAGCCTGATCAACAAAGTTCATCAGAGACTCTACTACCTCAGGCGGCTGAGACGAGCTGGTCTGAGTAGCCCAGTCCTCATCTCCTTCTACAGGTGTGCAGTGGAGAGCATCCTGTGCTACAGCATCAACGTGTGAGCACAGGATGCTCTCCATCGCACACCTGTAGAAGGAGGTGAGGACTGAGCTTCCCAGACCAGCTCTTCTCAGCCGTCTGAGGAAGTAGAGTCTCTGATTACCTTTTTTTGATCAGGGCGGTGGTGTTGTCTGTCTTCACCTCCTTCTACACGTGTGCCGTTGAGAGCATCCTGTGCTCCGGCATCAACGTGTGGCATGGAGGCTGCACAGCTGCAGAAAGAAAAGCTCTGCAGAGAGTGGTGAAGGCTGCACAGAAGATGTTGGAGTCAGTCTCCCCACCATCACAGACATTTACACCTCCAGATGCAGGAAGAGAGCCACCTGTATCATGAAAGACCCCACTCACCCAGCACACAAACTCTTTGCCCCACTCCCCTCAGGAAGGAGGTTGAGGAGCATCAAATGTAGAACCACTAGACTGAGGAACAGCTTCTACCCTGAGGCTGTTAGACTCATGAATAAATAAACAATTAGAAAACAGTAATTACTGCAAAACATCACAACATGCTGATCTGTTTTTTTGTTTCTGTGTTCATTTGTGACCATCTGCTCATACAGACTCATGTCCGTGCTGCTGTTTGTAATTATGTTTTCCTATTATATTAGGGCTTAGTGTATTTCTAGTTGATGTTTTTCTTAGTTATATCCTACATGTTATTGCTGTTTTTCTCTCACATTTTGTTGTTGGATGTAACTGGGACCTTGTGTACATAATCTTGTTTCATCACATGTACCACATGCGGTGCAAATGACAATAAAGATGATTAGACTCTGATTAAAGTTGTACACCTCTTGGACTAGCTGAAAACATGTAAAAATATGTGGCAGGATGTCCCTACGGACATTGAACGCACCACATGAGTGCGGGATGTGATTGGGTCCAAGGCTGGCTTCCGGTATAAAAAGGGCCAGGCTTCAGTGGTTGACTTCACGTCATCCGCCTTCCGGTTCAGACCCTGGCGTCTGCTGGCTGGGTCGCGCCAGCGTAACTGAATGTGCGCTTTAAGGTCGCCGTGATCTACTGTTCCACGACCAAATGTACAAGCCTCCTGCTTCCCTCTACTGTTGAGGTGGAGCTCGTGGTGAGTAAAGCGCTAGTTCGTCTTTCTGTTTTATGTTCAGCTTTTAATTCTAATCTTTGTTTATTAGCTGCTGCTGTTTGTCCTTCACCGTTTTGTTCACCTGCTGTTCGAGCTGTCCACTGGCTGTCGTCTTGCCGTCCTGGCTGCTGATTTGATGCCCACTGTTCTGGTCAGCTTAAGGCTGGCTGCATCACCCGTCCTGTCTGGCTGATCGGGGCCGACTGGGGTTCAGCCCGGACTGGGGTTCAGCCCGGACTAATCGTCTTGGTGCCGGCGTGGGTGGCGTCTGCTGCAGCGCAACGGTTCTCCCAGGACGAACTCTTTGGACAGCTGTGGCTTGATTAATTGGACATCTCCCAGGCGGTGGTATTAATTCTGCCGTGGTGTACTACTGTCTTTTTTTTGTTTTAAACACTTTATCGAATTGCACTTTTATTGTTGCCAGGAGTTATTACTGCCTTTTTAACTGTGTATTTTAAATTTAGGATTTTTTATTAAACAAATTGTGCAATTTATTGGTGTTCGTGTGAAGTGTCTCCTGCCTCATCTTCTGCAACGGGTCTAAAGTGCCTAAAGGGTAACTTTTAATAAAGTTTTTAACCAAATTCATTTTTTTAAATAGATTATTTGCACAGCTGCAGAAAGAAAAGCTCTGCAGAGAGTGGTGAAGGCTGCACAGAAGATGTTGGAGTCAGTCTCCCCACCATCACAGACATCTACAGCTCCAGATGCAGGAAAAGAGCCACCTGCATCATGAAGGACCCCACTCACCCAGCACACACTTTTTGCCCCACTCCCCTCAGGACGGAGGTTAAGGAGCATGAAATGTAGAACCACTAGACAGAGGAACAGCTTCTACCCTGAGGCTGTTAGACTCATGAATAAATAAATAATAAGAATAATCACTGCAAAATATCACATCATGTTGATGCTGATCTGTTTTCTTGTTGCTGTGTTCATCTGTGACCATCTGCTCATACAGACTCAGGTTCGTGCTGCTGTTTGTAATGATGTTTTTCTACTACATTAGGGCTTAGTGTATTACTAGTTGATGTTTTTCTTAGTTATATCCTAGATGTTATTACTGTTTTTCTCTCACATTTTATTGTTGGATGTAACTGGGACCATGTGTACATAATCTCGTTTCATCACATGTACCACATGTGGTGCAAATGACAATATTCTGACTGTGATTCTGATAAAAGTTGCAGGACTAGCTGAAAACATGTAAAAATATGAAAAAGTTACAAAACAATTCTCAGTTTTCACCAAATGCACGTCACTTCTATTTTCATCTTACCTGCATCACTGCAGTTTGACCGTGATGACGTAACGACGCTCTTTAGGGAAGGGTAGGGGCTGTCTGCTCACTCCGCTTTGAGGTGAAAAATGAAACATAAGAGCAAATTTAGCACAAAAATCACGGTGAAAACATTAAAACCTCTCTTTATGTTACAATACAGCGTTCACAGCTTGTCACGCTGCAGTGGTCAAGTTAAATGTTAACGCTTCTTCTTCTTTCGGCTTTTCCCTTTTCAGGGGTCGCCACAGCGAGTCATCCTCCTCCACCTCACTCTGTCCTCTGCATCCTCTGTCCTCACTCCAACTACCTCCATGTCCTCTCTAACTGCATCCATATATCTCCTCTTTGTCTTTTTCCTGCAGCTGCATTTCTAACATCCTTCTACCAATATACAGGTAGTCCCCGTCTTACGAGGACATCGACTTACGAATTCCGAGTTTACGAGCTATCATATTTAATAAAAATAAGATCATCCACCTGCACCCTGGAGGTCCAGAACCGCCTGGACCCAGGAGCGAGCGCTTGGTCCTGGCTGCAGATCATCCACCTGCACCCTGGAGGTCCAGAACCACCTGGACCCAGGTGGGAGCGCTTGGTCCTGGCTGCAGATCATCCACCTGCACCCTGGAGGTCCAGAACCGCCTGGACCCAGGAGCGAGCGCTTGGTCCTGGCTGCAGATCATCCACCTGCACCCTGGAGGTCCAGAACCGCCTGGACCCAGGAGCGAGCGCTTGGTCCTGGCTGCAGATCATCCACCTGCACCCTGGAGGTCCAGAACCGCCTGGACCCAGGAGCGAGCGCTTGGTCCTGGCTGCAGATCATCCACCTGCACCCTGGAGGTCCAGAACCGCCTGGACCCAGGAGCGAGCGCTTGGTCCTGGCTGCAGATCATCCACCTGCACCCTGGAGGTCCAGAACCGCCTGGACCCAGGAGCGAGCGCTTGGTCCTGGCTGCAGATCATCCACCTGCACCCTGGAGGTCCAGAACCGCCTGGACCCAGGAGCGAGCGCTTGGTCCTGGCTGCAGATCATCCACCTGCACCCTGGAGGTCCAGAACCGCCTGGACCCAGGAGCGAGCGCTTGGTCCTGGCTGCAGATCATCCACCTGCACCCTGGAGGTCCAGAACCGCCTGGACCCAGGAGCGAGCGCTTGGTCCTGGCTGCAGATCATCCACCTGCACCCTGGAGGTCCAGAACCGCCTGGACCCAGGAGCGAGCGCTTGGTCCTGGCTGCAGATCATCCACCTGCACCCTGGAGGTCCAGAACCGCCTGGACCCAGGAGCGAGCGCTTGGTCCTGGCTGCAGATCATCCACCTGCACCCTGGAGGTCCAGAACCGCCTGGACCCAGGAGCGAGCGCTTGGTCCTGGCTGCAGATCATCCACCTGCACCCTGGAGGTCCAGAACCGCCTGGACCCAGGAGCGAGCGCTTGGTCCTGGCTGCAGATCATCCACCTGCACCCTGGAGGTCCAGAACCGCCTGGACCCAGGAGCGAGCGCTTGGTCCTGGCTGCAGATCATCCACCTGCACCCTGGAGGTCCAGAACCGCCTGGACCCAGGAGCGAGCGCTTGGTCCTGGCTGCAGATCATCCACCTGCACCCTGGAGGTCCAGAACCGCCTGGACCCAGGAGGAGCGCTTGGTCCTGGCTGCAGATCATCCACCTGCACCCTGGAGGTCCAGAACCGCCTGGACCCAGGAGCGAGCGCTTGGTCCTGGCTGCAGATCATCCACCTGCACCCTGGAGGTCCAGAACCGCCTGGACCCAGGAGAGCGCTTGGTCCTGGCTGCAGATCATCCACCTGCACCCTGGAGGTCCAGAACCGCCTGGACCCAGGAGCGAGCGCTTGGTCCTGGCTGCAGATCATCCACCTGCACCCTGGAGGTCCAGAACCGCCTGGACCCAGGAGGGAGCGCTTGGTCCTGGCTGCAGATCATCCACCTGCACCCTGGAGGTCCAGAACCGCCTGGACCCAGGAGCGAGCGCTTGGTCCTGGCTGCAGATCATCCACCTGCACCCTGGAGGTCCAGAACCGCCTGGACCCAGGAGCGAGCGCTTGGTCCTGGCTGCAGATCATCCACCTGCACCCTGGAGGTCCAGAACCGCCTGGACCCAGGAGCGAGCGCTTGGTCCTGGCTGCAGATCATCCACCTGCACCCTGGAGGTCCAGAACCGCCTGGACCCAGGAGCGAGCGCTTGGTCCTGGCTGCAGATCATCCACCTGCACCCTGGAGGTCCAGAACCGCCTGGACCCAGGAGCGAGCGCTTGGTCCTGGCTGCAGATCATCCACCTGCACCCTGGAGGTCCAGAACCGCCTGGACCCAGGAGCGAGCGCTTGGTCCTGGCTGCAGATCATCCACCTGCACCCTGGAGGTCCAGAACCGCCTGGACCCAGGAGCGAGCGCTTGGTCCTGGCTGCAGATCATCCACCTGCACCCTGGAGGTCCAGAACCGCCTGGACCCAGGAGCGAGCGCTTGGTCCTGGCTGCAGATCATCCACCTGCACCCTGGAGGTCCAGAACCGCCTGGACCCAGGAGCGAGCGCTTGGTCCTGGCTGCAGATCATCCACCTGCACCCTGGAGGTCCAGAACCGCCTGGACCCAGGAGCGAGCGCTTGGTCCTGGCTGCAGATCATCCACCTGCACCCTGGAGGTCCAGAACCGCCTGGACCCAGGAGCGAGCGCTTGGTCCTGGCTGCAGATCATCCACCTGCACCCTGGAGGTCCAGAACCGCCTGGACCCAGGAGCGAGCGCTTGGTCCTGGCTGCAGATCATCCACTGCACCCTGGAGGTCCAGAACCGCCTGGACCCAGGAGCGAGCGCTTGGTCCTGGCTGCAGATCATCCACCTGCAACCTGGAGCCCGATCTCCCTCGTAAGACGGGGACAACCTGTACCCACTGTCCCTCCTTTGGACATGTCCAAACCACTGTTCCTCCTCTGGACTTGTCCAAACCATTGTCCCTCCTCTGGACATGTCCAAACCACTTATTTTACTAAATAACCACTCAAAACACCCACAAGTGATGCATAGATATTGTTGCTAGTTTATAAAAATGTTGATAAAGTTCGCTACAGCGTGTCACGCTGTGGCGACGTCAAGTCACGCTACGTGAGTTTAAATTTTTCTTCGTCTCATCTTCGTCACGTTCGACTCTAAATAACCGCTCAAACCACTCAAAACTCATGCACAGATAGTTGCTAATTTATATAAATGTTGATAAAGTTTGCTACAACATTCACACAGCGTGTCACGTTACACACGCTAACATTTACTTCAATGTCCTCAAAGCAAAAAAAATAAAATAAATTTAAATTAATTCTTACATCTGTGCAGTCAATACCTCCGTCCACGTGCTGCAAAATCCACGGTTTAAACTTTTAAAATATCCGCTCACCTCAGGCCGTCATCCTGCAAGGAAGGCATTACGTCTTTGCACATGTTAGCTCGAGGCCTTTAACTTTTAAAGCCTCGGCTGAGGCCCCGCCCACTACAGGTTCTCCACATCACGAGAGGAGGGGCGTTGGAGTTTTGGCGCGGTGTGTGTCAGCGAGCCACACACACGGTTTCAATAAGTGCATCCGACACACAAAATGACACACACCACACACATATTCCCGGGGAGGTGCTTCGCCCGACAATTTTATAAATGTAAATAACTTTTTATTAAAACAATTTTAAGTGTTAAAGCACAGTCCAACTCATCCAGGCAGCCATTTAGACACAAGTTACTCTGATATTGATGAGAAAAAACAATGTTTACATATTAATATATTTGGATACAATCTGTGTTTTATCCGGACATTGGCAAAGGCTGGCTAATACCAAATGTCCCGATAATGTCGGTACGTAGTCTGGCGCATAGTCGGGCTAAACCACATAGATCAACACACACACACACACTCTCTCTCTATAGTGTCCCTCCTACATTACAGATGCTTCTGCCACTCATGTTGAACAGAAATATGTGAATGGTAGATCTGTCAGCAAAGTGTAAGTCTTGTGTTGGTTCCACCACAAGCAGCAGGGTCCTCAGAAGAACGGCTGGTGGAATGTCCTGGTCCATCTGCAGCCCTCTCTCCACTTGTTTCTTCATGGACATGGAGCTGTGACATTATGTTCTTTGCCTCTTCCGCAGCAAAAAGCTCCTCCAGTAGAGACTTTCTGGACAGATTGCAGGGAGATTGTTCCTAAACAAACAACAGGTTCATCAGTATTATCATTAAAAAGGGATTATTAAATCATTATTAAGATTGAGAATGTATATAATTTCAGCTATCATACACTTACACTAAGAACATTACTAGTATTTAGATTTCAGAGTTTAAAAGGACAGTTGTGCATGAATGACATGAATGAAACACCGGACTCCGTGTATGAAGTGGACGACAGACTCTTTTTCAGAGCGGACCGCTGTCCAGAGACTACAGGTAAAACACGAGGCAGCGGTGTTTGTGTGTACGTGCATACCAGCTGGTGCACAAATTGTGCAGTTATCAATACTTCATGCACAACGGCTGTGGAGATGTTGACAGTGAAATGTCGCCCTCATTACCTCCCCCGCGAGTTCTCAGTGATCCTAATCTCTGTTATTTACATAGCACCTGATGCAAATGCTAACATCGCCCTGGAAGAAATTCATGAATTACTTAGCTCCCTGCAGAGTAAATACCCAGAGGGGCTTTGCATTGTTTTAGGTGACTTTAATCACGTGAATTTAAGAGACTGTCTCCCAAACTTTAACCAGCACGTATCCATAGAAACACGGGGGAGTAACACCCTCGATCACATGTACACCAATGTGAAAGGTGCGTACAGCAAAGCAACACCCTCTTCTCAGCCATTCAGATCATATCTCGCTTCTTTTGGCCCCAGCCCTACCCCCCCGCGCTGAGACGTTCCAGACCTGAACAAAGGGAAGTCAAATGTTGGCTCCAAAACAGCTCTTCCACGCTGAATGACTGCTTTGAAAAAACTGATTGGAGTGTTTTCAGAAAGGCTACAGCTGATGGCAGTGCTGGACTGGCCATCGGGCATACCGGGCAAATGCACGCTGGGCCGTCTGTGATTTATGGGATTTATGGGCCGCTGTCACTCATGAACCAGAAAAATAAATTATAGCTATTTTTTTGTCAATCGCGACGGCCGATTGGTTGATTTTCTTGAACGACATCGAGCTAATCCAATGAAATCTCTCAGCACTCTTCCGACCAGCCCCTCCCCTTTACTCTCATCACCTGCTACGGCGGCTGTGAAACCTGACACCAGCGTGCCTGATAGAAACTGGACTGAGGTGCTCACACGGAGCTGAGGAAAAGTTCCTCCTACCTGCAGCTGAGAGGAGGACGAGTGATGACAGGACTCAAGAAGTGACGTGACGTCTGCTCTATGCGACCTGAGTTTCAGCACGGCATCTTGCAGCACGCGTTAGCATTAATAGCATGTTGTTGCGGTCTCCTGTTTTGTTGTTAAAAGACCAGCGCAAATTCAAAAGCTGTGCATGGACGCTGTTTCACAAGACAGCAGCAACACGTCACTTGAACGGACTAACCACATCATCCGAACGTGAACGAAGACTCGGTCATACAGTTTTCTAATAAATAAATAAATAAACCAACAACAACAATAAATAAATAAATAAATAAATAAAACCTTCACTCCAAACATGAGTGAAACATGTTCATTGTGCTTGTTTCATTTAAACACACTTCTGAACTGTGTGGGACAAATTATATTTGTCTCAGTAGCAAATCCTCTCTTGATAAAAAAAATAAATAAAATTATTAGAAGCTGGCCAGCAAAACAAAACAAAAATAATTGTTCATATAGAGCTCTATATTTGAGTGTGTGTGTCTGATGCGTACGAACAGACAGATGAAAGAGGTTGTCCTGGCTGGGATGGTGGCCCAGAATGACGATGGCAGGCAGTGTCCGACATGGAAAACTCAGCAGCCTCTCTCTCTCTTTCTCCGCAGGCCCAGGACTCAGGAGTACTTTGTCAGTGTTCCTTTCTCCAATATTGGCCACAATGATGCACTAGCAGGAAAACATCATATATCAGGCATAAAGAAGTCAGGTGATAGGCAGAAGGACGGCAGAGACTAGCAGGTCTCTGCTCTCCAACGGTTCTGATCTCCAAAGCCCAGGAGTTGCCATAGCAACGGCAGTTGGAGCAGTGAGCTCCATTTTAAAACAGCAGTTAACATTCTTTATCAAGCATATAACTCCATAAAATAATAACCACCTTATGAACATAGCTGAATATTAAATATTTCACTTAACACGACAACTTGACAGTAATTTTAACACAATACCCACAGTAAAACAGGAGTTTGGTTTCTAAACAACATTACTGCCTTAGCGACGACTTAGTACATAAAATTAGAACACATATGACTTTACAAATCTCCAGTAATGCTCACCTAGCAGGAAAACATCATATATCAGGCATAAAGAAGTCAGGTGATATGCAGAAGGACGGCAGAGACTAGCAGGTCTCTGCTCTCCAACGGTTCTGATCTCCAAAGCCCAGGAGTTGCCATAGCAACGGCAGTTGGAATGCTGCCGTAAAGTAATGTCGTACTTTGCTCTTAAAGAGACACTACCCATAAAGTAAAAACAATACAGAAAAGCAAATAACACAGAATAAACAAATAAAATCCAGCTGGGTTACATCCTCCCCCACTTAAAATGTGACGTCCTCGTCACTACCAGTAGTCAGGGACTGAACTAACCCTGCAAGTTGTTGTTGCAAGGACACTAAAAAATTACAAACCAGCGTCTGCTGTGTCGGTAAACATAAGCTGGGTTGTTGATAATGAACTTTAGAGTCAACCTGGTAGTCACTGAGGTAGGCTGGTTGAACTCGCCTTCTTTGGGGTCTTGAATATGGTAAAACTGGACTAAATTCAGCCACTGACTCTGCCAAATCTGTTTGCTCTGAAATGAACTCAGAAGCATTGGGATTCAGGGTATTTTGTGACTGTGGCATGCTCTCCAAAGAAGTTCCTGTGACCTTCCCCTGTGGTTCCTGATCTGTATTCTCTACCACATTAGATATGTGGGTCACATGGTCCTCCTCATCATTTGTCGCTGAAGATTGCAGCAGGGGATTAGAGGTCACTCCATCTCCAACATCTGATTTCCAAATTGCTGGTAGGCAGTGGTGGGCACAGACCGCTAGAGAGCGCTAAAGCGCTATTCCGCTTACAGTGGACCTAAACTTTTTGTCAGCGTTTTTGTGAATTGACTAACTTTTATAATTCATAAGCGGATTTATGCTATTTTTATTTAAAATGCAGTACCGCTAATAACTAATTATCTATCAGTAAAAAACAATAAACTTATTTACAAGCTTTTATGCTGCTTGTTTTTTACCTTTTTCCCCACGTAAACAGCAGAGGAGGAAAGGGTGTGAGGGGGAGGGGGGCAGAGCTGAGAACAGACTGGGCTCTACCATGTAGGTAAATGCCTGGGGGTCCCATTTCAGCAGTGGCCCCGGCCCCGCCTCGCCCCGTGCAGTCACCTACATCACTAACATTGCTCATGCTTGTTAATGTACATTTAACATAAAAATAATTATAGTTACGATGAAAACGATCATTAAATACGCAATAAAAAAAACGGTCGATTTCTTTATCCCCCTACTAAAAATGGACTATTCCATCTTGACAACTTCCGGGTCATAGTTGAACTCAGGGGCTAATATTTTCACAAATATAACAAATGGGGATGTGATTGGTGGTATCTTAACGACCGACTTAAGTGATCATTTACCAGTTTTCACAATATTTAAAAATGATCAAAATATCACAAAAGCAGACACAACGAAGAAAAAAATCATAAACACATCAAAAAAAGTTTTGGAAAAATTGAAAGAGGATCTGGATAAACAAGACTGGAATGATGTGTATGTTGATGATGCGAACAGGGCATATGATGAGTTTATGAATATCTTGGAAACCCTGTATGAAAAGAATTGTGTGCAAACAAATTACACAAAGAGAAATACGAATGATCAACCATGGATGACAAAAGGGTTAAGAAATGCATGTAAAAAAAAGAATTATTTGTATTCATGTTTCTTGAAATTGCGAAGTCAGAGCGCAGAAGAAAAATATAAAAAGTATAAAAATAAATTAGTAGGGATTATAAGGAAACATAAGAAAGAATATTATAGTAAATTATTAGATAAAACTAATGGTGATATGAAAGCAACATGGCGAGTAATGAATGGTGTACTGAAGAATCATAAAGCAAAAACTGGTATTTCAAAATATTTTGTAAAAGACAACGATGAAGTTCATGATGAAAATGAAATTGTAAATGGATTTAATCAATATTTCGTGAATGTTGGATCAAGCCTTGCAGCTAAGATACCAAAAGTAGATAAAAATATGATCCACTCAATTACAGGTTGTGCAAATAGTATTTTCCTAAATGGAACTAACAAAGAGGAAATAATGAATGTAGTAAAACATCTTACAGACAAGAGATCGAAAGACTGGGTGGACATGGATATGATGTTTGTAAAGGACATAATGAGCCATGTTATTGAGCCGTTCACATACATATGTAACTTATCATTTTCAACAGGAATTTTTCCAGATAATATGAAAGTAGCTAAGGTCGTTCCTCTTTTTAAAAATGGTGATAAATGTGTATTCAACAATTATAGACCTATATCCTTGTTACCACAGTTTTCAAAAATTCTTGAAAAACTATTTGTAAACAGACTAGACCAATTTATAGATAAACAAAATATTCTAAGCAGCAGTCAGTATGGGTTTAGATCAAAAAACTCTACATCAATGGCTCTCATGGAATTAATGGAACAAATAACTACTGCTGTCGATCAAAAACAACACTGTATCAGTATCTTTGTTGATTTAAAAAAAGCATTCGATACTATTGATCACACCATTCTCCTTGAAAAACTGAACAAATATGGTATTAGAGGACCAGCATTACAGTGGGTATCTAGCTACTTAAAAAATAGGAAACAATTTGTACAAATAAATGATGTAAGATCTGACCTCTGTAATATCACATGTGGAGTTCCCCAAGGCTCTGTACTTGGACCAAAGCTTTTTATTTTATATGTGAATGACTTGGTAAATGTGTCAGGACTCCTTAAATGTGTACTTTTCGCAGATGATACCACTTTTTTCTGTTCAGGTGAAGATATAGAACAAATGTTAGAATTGATAAAGACAGAATTTGTCAAGATACAAACTTGGTTTAAAATAAATAAATTATCATTAAATCTAGAGAAAACTAATTACATGATATTCGGTAATAGAAAGAAAACTGTCGATGTTCCACTCAAAATTGAGGATGTTGAGATTTGTAGAGTGAATGAGGTGAAGTTTTTGGGTGTTATCATTGATGACAAACTGACATGGAAACAACACATAAATTCTGTAAGAATAAAAATAGCTAAATCGATAGCAGTACTGTACAAAGTCAGAGACCTATTGAATGATAAAGCTCTGTATTTGTTGTATAACACAATCATTGTTCCACACTTAATCTATTGTATTGATGTTTGGGGGAATGCGTGTAAAACAATCACAAAGCCTATTTTTGTATTACAGAAAAGAGCTGTAAGAATTATCACTAGAAAGCATTACCGTCATCCATCAAGTACATTATTTTATCAACTAAAATTACTGAAGTTCCATGATTTGGTAGACTATAATATTTTATCAGTTATGTATAGAGCTCAAAATAATGCATTACCTTTAAATATCCAAATGCACTTTGTTAAAAGACAAAGTTGTTATAATCTTAAGGGAACAGAGTTGTTTGTAAAACCACAATTCAGAACCAGTTTGAAGGGACGTTCTACCTCAATTCAGGGAATTAGATTATGGAATGGCTTGGAGAATGTAGTTAAAAATGCCAAGTCAATGTTTACATTTAAAAAAATGATCAAAACAAATATGTTAAAAAAATATATGTGAAATAACGTAATGTGTATTGTATTAGTTAGAAAATTAGAAAGTGTTAGTCATTTTGTACTGTATTAGTATTAGTTAGAAAACTAAAAAGAATTAGTCATTTTGTACTGTTGGTTGAAGAATATTATTGTTTAACCTGATTGTTGGAAAAAGTTGGTTGAAGATTATTATTGTTTACATGGTTTGACTACTGTTGTTTAATCTGATTGCTGGAGATAAGGGGCAGATATAATAAGATTTATTCTTCTTTCTGCCACCTTTCATTTTTTTACATTTTGTACACTATCATTATGAGATTGCCTTGTATTGTTTCTTTTGTAAAAAAATGAACAAATTTAATAAACATAAACATAAACAATTCTGTAGCTGGCTGCGCTCGGTGTCTTCATAAATCCGTAAATAACCCGCTGTTTCAAGCCAAATTAACGTGGCCGGATGATTTTATTGTGTGTTTTGTGATGACCATTCGACGGTGAGTCGTTATTTTTATGTATTTTAGTTACTTTTCATTAAATCTGTTGACTCCCTATAGACGCTAACTGTGTCTGCCTGTTACACCGGTAGTGCTGGGTTACTAATGAAATCCGTAAATAACACCGCTGTTTCAAGCCAAATTAACGTGGCCGGATGATTTTATTGTGTGTTTTGTGTCGACCATTCGACGGCGAGTTGTTAGTTTCATGTATTTTGGGTTACTTTTCATTAAATCTGTTGACTACCTATTGACGCTGTGTCTGCCTGTTACACCGGTAGTGCTGGGTTACTAATGAAATCCATAAATAACACCGCTGTTTCAAGCCAAATTAACGTGGCCGGAGGAGTTTATTGTGTGTTTTGTGTCGACCATTCGACGGCGAGTTGTTAGTTTCATGTATTTTGGGTTACTTTTATGTATAAATGCGGTGGCGACACACCCGTGTATTTGAGATTTAAACGTGGTTTTAGGGATTAAAAGATCATTCTATTTTTTGTTAATTTCGTGGCCCAATAGAATATATGTACGTAAAGTATTAAATAAATCCTTTGATTTTTGTAATTTCATCCTTTTAGGATCATTTTTGTTACTTTACAGTTGGCAGTGTAGTGCAAATATTGATAACGCTGCCGGCTATATATAAATATATATATATATATATATATATATATATATATATATATATATATATATATATATATATATATATATATATATATATATATATATATATATATATATATATATATATAATATAGAAATATATAAATAGCGGATTAGATTAGCTTCCCCTAATTTTCATAAGACATTTGTGCTTTTGAAATTGTGGACCTAAAAAAATTAATAAGCGTTTTAGAAATTGTGGAACTAATTTTTTAATTAGCGGTGCCCACCTTTGCTGGTAGGAATCCGCAGGGGAGAAGCATGTCTCGATGCAAAACTCTCTCTCTGCCCTCTCCATCCTCTGGCGTGACAACATAGACTGGGATACTTTCGTCAGGCTGTTTGACAACAATATGAACAATGGGTTCCCACTTGTCAGAAATCTTGTGTTTCTTTCTTAGACTTAGATTCCTTATAAGAACTCTGTCACCTACTTCCAAAGGCATGGCAGTCACTTTGGCATCCCAGCGCCTTTTGTTCAGCAACATTCTCTTCTCTGCATTTTTGGAGGCCAACTCATAAGCATGTTTAAGTCTTTTCTTTAGGTCTCTCACATACTGTGAATGTGTTTTGTGGTTGTAACCTTGAGGGCTGATGCCAAAACAAATGTCAATGGGGAGACGTGGTTCTCTGCCAAACATTAAAAGAAAAGGAGCTTCCCCAGTCACATCATTCCTGGTACAATTATAGGCATGCACCAGAGGCCTAACAAATTTTCTCCATTCTTCTTTCTTTTTGTCCTCCAATGTCCCCAAGAGATCGAGCAGAGTTCTGTTAAATCTTTCTACTGGATTACCTCTAGGATGGTAAGGTGTAGTTCGAGATTTGGATATTCCGGCAAATTTGCAGAGTTCAGCCACAACTTCAGACTCAAAGCAGGCTCCCTGATCACTATGCAGCCGCCGGGGAAAACCATAGTGACTGATGAAGTTCTCCCACAACACAGCAGCAACAGTTTTTGCAGTCTGATCTCTGGTTGGATATGCCTGGGCATATTTGGTATAATGATCTGTTATCACCAAAATATTTCGAGTGTCTCTGGAGTCAGGTTCTAAAGATAAAAAATCCATGCAAACAAGTTCAAGAGGACCACTGACTTTGATGTTCACTAATTTAGATGCTCTCTGTACCCTTGCCTTTCTTCTCACACACCTTTCACAGGTTTTACACTTTGCCTCAATATACTTAGCCATTTTTGGCCAGAAAAACCTTGCTCTAGCAAGCTCAAGAGTTCTGTCTATGCCCATGTGCCCTGTCTCTGTATGGACACCTTCAAAAGCTCTTTCTCTGTGGCTGCTAGGCAGCACAAGCTGATTAAAAGTTCCACCTTTTTGGTTGCAAATTTTACGGTGTAGTACACCTTCTATCAAAACTAATTTTGACCTCTCACGCAGAAGTAAAGATACTTCTGACTCTTCAACCATGTTTAGTGTCATAGTATCAGGCTCATTTTCTAGAAGATGGATAACTCTAGCCAAAGAATGATCTTTTCTCTGTAAATGATACCAGTCCTCTCTAGACATTTCAGGCAATGCAGAAAGACCTGGCTCTAAGACTGGGTCTTCCAGATCCTCTGGGACAGCACCTTCATCACACAAGAGTGTCTCAACTGCAGGTATCTCACTATCCATTCCCTGCCTATCCTCTGCATCTGCAACATCGGTCACACCAAGGCACATGAACAAACTGTTCACTACTTCTCTATCCAAAACTTTAAACTCATCAGAGGATGGGCTGGCACGATCCAATACATAGTTCCCATGTGATGTCACATCTGTGGGTTGTCCTTTTTGACCCTCCCACAGGTAGGCTTAGCTGCAGTTGGAGCGCGTTCTAATGGATGTCCATTTTTCACGTTGTTTTTTTTGTTAATTTCTAATTAATTGCAATGGTTACTTCGTGTTGTGTCAGTGGGTGTTCCAGTCGGGTAGACGTTTGGGCAACGCGCAGGTTTCACTTAATCAAAAAAAAAAGTAAACCGTGAAGGATTTATCTCATCCGAGAAGCTGGACTGCAGCCCCTCCTCTCTGAGTCTGGCTCGGATCTGCTCTGGAAGACGTCGTCCTTTTGGCCGGTAAACAAAATATTCTACATAAATCATTTTGTGAAACTATGTCAGAACAATGTTAGAGTACAACTGTCTGTGAGTTAGAGCTGGTTTTTTTTATTATTATTTAGCGACACCGTCTTGCATGCTGTGGCTAGCTTAGCATCTCGCTAACGGACAATGGCCTCCTCACGGTGGACCGGCGGGGGAGACCGTCCCAGTGGGAGAAGGAGGACGGGAGCCAAGTCGTGCGGGCGACGCGTCGGTCCCATCGTGCCCCCGCGGCCGCGACGGATCCACGCCGTCCGACCTGAGCTGGAGGGACCCTCCGCTCCAGTGCTAACAACATGCTAACTTCCAACACGGTAACACTCAAGTGCTGGTTCTGGTCCGTGTTCAACCTGGACTGTTTGTGCTGGCTGTGTGTTATTTTAGTTAAACCTTTTTTTAGCTGGTTAGATCTGATTGAGACAGTTTACACATCTTTTTTGGATTTAAAGCTGTGAATCTCTGCGCTGTGAAGCCGGTGTGCTGTGAAGCCGGTGTGCGCTCTTTGTAGTAATTAAATAATTAATGATATCGGAGTAACTACTTTGTGACAAGTTGTCTGATTCGTCTGCCATGATTTCTTTCTCAAACTCATTTAACTCGACCACTGCCATTTTGCTGTTGTTCCTTGGTGAAGCTGTGGTAGCTCGTGTTTTTGTCCGTATAATTTGCTCTGGCTGTTCGCCATCTTTGCCTTCTCTGCCTTTAGATGTGGTGCGGAAACCGGTTGGGGGCGTGTCTGGGAACTATGTATAGGGTAGTGATTCTCCTGTCTATTTCTTGAGACTCATCATCATCTTGAGGTGGCTCGTGAGGCCTCCTGGAGAGCCCGTCAGCATCAACATTTTGTTGACCAGACTTGTAATGAATGTCAAAGTTGTACAATGACAGTGCTGCAAGCCACCTATGGCTTGTGGCATCAAGCTTAGCACTGGTCAACACGTACGTTAGAGGATTATTATCTGTCAGTACTTTGAAACTAGCCCCATACAAATAGTCATGGAACTTTTCACTGACTGCCCATTTAAGTGCGAGAAACTCTAACTTGTGCACAGGATAATTTCCTTCACTCTTAGAGAGACCACGACTTGCATAAGCTATCACTCTGGTCTGACCGTCCTGAACCTGATAAAGGGCTGCGCCTAAACCTGTCATGCTAGCATCTGTATGAAGCAGATAGGGGAGCTGCCAGTTGGAAAAAGCAAGCACAGGAGCTGATGTTAGCTTTTCAATGATGAGCTCAAATGCAGTTTGACACATAGGGGTCCATCTGTCCCCAAGTGGATGTGACTGTTTACGGGGCCAGTGGCTAGAATTTTTATGCCTAGGGCTCCAGTCTCCTTTCAACAAATCATTCAGAGGTCTAACCACTTTGGCATAATCTCTAACAAAGCGTCTGTAATAGCCGGTGAAACCTAAGAATGACCGCAGCTCCTTAACTGTTTGAGGTCGAGGCCATTCTTTTACAGCAGCTACCTTTTCTGGATCAGGTTCTATCCCCTGTGCAGATATCACATGCCCCAAATACTTCACCGAAGTCTGAAAGAATTTGCATTTAGAAAGGGACAGTTTGAGACCAAAATCTGCAATGCGTTGGAGGACCTTCATTAGTCTCTCCTCATGTTCTTCAACCGAACTTGAGAATATGATAAGATCATCTAAGAAGGCAACAACCTCTTGGAGGTTAATTCCTTCCATCACTTTCTCCATAGTTCGTTGAAATGTGGCTGGGGCGTTAGTTAAACCTTGTGGCATTCTGCGGAACTGCCAGGTACCAAAGGGCGTAGTAAACGCTGTCTTTGGTCGATCTGCAGGTTCAACATCCAGCTGATAATACCCACTCTTAAGATCCAGCACAGTGAACCACTTTGAACCTGACAATAGGGAAAATGTCTCCTCTATGCGAGGTAATGGGTAGGCGTCTTTCTTAGTTAAATTGTTCAGTCTGCGATAATCCACCACCATTCGCAACTCTCCATTCTTTTTGCGGACTAGAACAACTGGAGAGGCATAGGGACTATGAGATTCTTCTATTACACCTGTAGTCAGAAGATCTTGAAGATGCCGTTTTAAGTCATTGAAGTCTGCAGGTGAGACACGTCTTGTCCTCTCTTTGAACGGCACATGATGTTCTAGTTCAATATGGTGAGAGACACCTGCAACGCTACCAACATCTAGATCATGCCTAGAAAAAGCACTAGCAACTTCAGTGTTGACTCTACGTTGTATGTGTTCTTTTAAATGGGGTGATATAGGGCTGTCACCAAAGTCAAGATTGAGAGTTTCAGTTGTTGGTGCTACTTTTGCATCACTAGCTACCAAAAAGGAATGTGCTTGGGGAACCTCAGCATCTGACGAAATGTCTGGTCTGCTAGATGTGATAGGCACAGCCCAGTCAATGGGAGAGCACTCAGCAATGAGAGTTTTTGGATACAAAGTTATGTCACGTTCTGAAATGTTTTTAACAGCTAGGCGGAACTTATTGTGGGATTCAGACTTTACCTCCACAATCTGATCATAAACTATTAAGCCTCCTGGCATAGGGGCTTCCTCTGCACCACCTATAAGAGCTTGAAACACACCATTTCCCTGCTTAGAATGGCAGATACCATTTAAAGTGTATAACTCACCACTCTTTAGGTGTACAGGTACTTTGCTGCTGAGTGTGACACGGAGAACTTTTGCACTCTTTGTTTGAGAATGTGTCAACTCATGACACTCGGCATAAGCCATTACCCAATTGGCCTGAATGGGCAAAGTTTCTAAAAAAAATTCCCCACCCATCTTTTTCAAATCACGTGTCATTAGACGCAAGACATTTGTACCAACAAGAAGAGGGTACTCATTGTTGTAGGCCTGGTCTGGACTGACTAAAGCTAAGATGTGATAGCCTTGGCCCATTCCACATGCATCTTTTGGAAACTGAACCTCCACCTCTACATATCCCACATAAGGGACCTTTTGCCCCGCTGCTCCTTCAATTTCGAGTGCCCCTTTAATAGAGAATAACTGTCTGTGGGAAAGGTAATGCGAGTAAAATGACTGAGATATTATGGTCACCTGTGACCCAGTGTCAATAATACATTTGCACTGAGCTCCATCCAACCACGCTTCACTGTCACACGGTTTCCCCACCAGTCCAACGGGGATCTGAGGGAGTTTTGTTGCATGGGATGGCTCGGTAATATTCTGATTCAAAACAAGGGAACTAGTCTGACTTTGGGCCCCTGCCTGTTCCATAGCAGGAACCCTTACTTGTTTAAAGCCAAGTTGGGCAAAGAGGTTTTGTGTTGTGGGTTTTGTGTGAATTGATTCTGCCTGGTTTGATGTCTCTCACACAGTTTCTGTTGCACCAGGACAGCATTGGTTGGATTGGTGCATTGTGGCAACAAATGAGCGTCATCTCCACAGTTATAACAAAACTTTCCAACTTTTGTGAGATTTGCTGCTGAAGTTGCAGGACTGCCTTTAGTTCTTTGGTGAAGCTTCCGTGTTGGTTTCTCTTCTTTGGAAGGATGAGAGTGCTTAACAGGCATGTTTCTCTGAAGTTCAGCTTCCAACTGCCTGATCTTCTCTTCCAGTTGTTCTCTAGAATAGACATCTGGTCCTAGAGGGAGAGCGTAGCTAGAGGGCTCTGAAGCGTCACTAGTGAAATGAGTCCTGGTATGGATTTTGGTTGAGCTTGCCCCCATATGTCGCTTTCTCCTCATTTCCTTTAAATGGGTCTCTTTTTCATATGTTCTTATTTTGAACAGTAGTTCTGAAAACGTCAAAATGGTATGTGGGCTATGAGCTGACTCTTTCAGACGCAGTGTAGTTATTAAGGAATCATCCCAACAGCCTCGAAGGAACTGCTTTAATAACTGAGAGTCAAAGTCTTGTTTAGCCACACCGTTGCTTTCTACAACTTCCTGCAGCAGAGTTTGAAGTCGACGGAGGTAGTCAGATGCCTTCTCCCCACTGTTCTGATGTGTCTCTAGAAATTGAATGTACAGCTCTTCCCCTCCTGTAACATTACCATATGCTTTCTCTAATTCTTGAAGATAAGCACTTGGAGTGGCTTGAGCTCCAATGAAAAGAGCCACATTTAAAGCGGGGGTAAGTAAGCTATCGAGTATTATATGGCGCTGCTGCCCTTCCGACAGGCTAATGTCATTTATCACTTGCTTAGCTCGAAGCCGCCATATGCTGAAATCTACTTCTGTCTGAGGTTTTGGAGAGTTGCCAGAGAAAAGCCTTAGCTCTCTTGAAAGAGGCTGGTGCACTGGTGAGTCATGTTTTACAATATGTTCTACTATAACCTTTTGGACATCAGCAGGCAGAGGGTTGATTAATACAGTCTCATTTGCTGCCTGTGTACGATTTGAGGTATGGTTCTCATCATCTGTGACAGCTGGTCTTAAATGGGTAA
>JBBPBX010054267.1:0-23537 GCA_038048925.1 Garcialebias charrua
ATGGTCAGAGGGGCATGTTGGGCATCCCTCTTCCTGAAGTCCACGACAATCTCCTTTGTCTTCTCCACGTTGAGAGTGAGATTGTTGTGTCCGTACCACAAGGCCAAGCGGCTCACCTCGTTCCTGTAGTCCGTCTCATCGTTGTTGCTGATGAGACCCACCACTGTTGTGTCGTCCGCAAACTTGATGAAGTGGTTGGAGCTGTATGATGGTGTGCAGTCGTGTGTTAGCAGGGTGAATAGAAGGGGGCTCAGTACACATCCTTGTGGGGTCCTCATTGCTAGCAACATTAGCATTTGGAGGTCAGACAGGAGCCTAAGAAAAGCACAAAGAAAAACAAGATTATAACCAGGCAATACCAAAAAACAATATAATAAAACAAAACAGCCAGCCACTAGGGAGCACAAGCCATTGTATCTCTTGTGCCGGTCCCAAGCCCGGGTAAATGGTGAGGGTTGTGTCAGGAATGGCATCCGATGTAAAACACTTGCCAAAACCATAATGCGAGTTCATCAAAGTGAAACCATACCAGATCGGTCGAGGCCCGGGTTAACAACGTCCGCCACCGGTGCTGTTGACAAACAGGGTGCCGGCGGAAATTGTACTACTGTTAGTCGAAGACGCCGAGGAGGAAAACGTGTCAGGAGACAGAGGGAGAGGAGGAAAGTGAAGAATGTAGGACTGAGGGTTGCAACTCTAAATGTGGGGACAATGACAGGCAAAGGTAGAGAGCTGGCTGACATGATGCAGAGAAGAAAGGTAGATGTTTTATGTGTCCAAGAGACCAAGTGGAAGGGCAGCAAGGCTCACAGTATTGGAGCAGGGTTTAAACTGTTTTACCATGGTGTGGATAGAAAGAGAAATGGAGTAGGGGTGGTCCTGAAGGAGGAGTTGGCAAAGAATGTAGTAGAGGTGAAGAGAGTGTCAGATAGGGTGATGTGTCTAAAGGTAGAAGTAGAAGGTCTGATGCTAAACATAGTAAGTGGTTATGCTCCACAGGTTGGATGTGATGGGGAGGAGAAAGATAAATTTTGGAAAGATTTGGATGAAGTGATAGAGAGTATTCCCAGGGAGGAAAGAGTGGTGATTGGAGCAGACCTGAATGGACATGTTGGTGAAGGAAACAGAGGGGATGAGGAAGTGATGGGTAGGTTTGGTGTCAAGGAAAGAAACCAGGAAGGACAGATGGTGGTGGATTTTGCCAAGAGAATGGAAATGGCTATAGTCAATACCTATTTCCAAAAGAGGGAGGAACATAGAGTGACCTATAAGAGTGGAGGAAGGAGTACACAGGTCGATTACATTCTGTGTAGAAGAGGAAACCTGAGAGAGATTGGAGACTGTAAGGTTGTAGCAGGGGAGAGCGTGGCCAGACAGCATCGGATGGTTGTGTGTAGAATGACTGTTGTTGCGAAGAAGAGAACAAGAGTAAAACCAGAGAAGAAGACCAAATGGTGGAAGCTAAAGAAAGAAGAATGTTGTGAGAAATTCAGAGACGAGCTGTTAAAGGCTCTGGGTGGTAAGAAAGAGCTTCCAAGTGACTGGGCTACTACAGCAACAGTAATTAGAGAGACAGGTAGGAAGGTACTTGGTGTGTCATCTGGACAGAGAATGGATGATAAGGAAACCTGGTGGTGGAATAGTGAAGTGCAGGACGCCATTCAAAGAAAGAGATTAGCCAAGAAGAAATATGACAGTGAGAGGACTGAAGAGAGGAGACAGGAATATAAGGAGATGGGACATAGAGCAAAGAGGGAAGTAGCTAAGGCAAAGCAGAGGGCGTACAATGAGTTATATGGGAGACTGGACACTAAAGAGGGCGAGAAGGACTTGTACCGATTGGCAAGACAGAGGGATCAGGCTGGAAAGGATGTGCAGCAGGTTAGGCTTATTAAAGATGGGAATGGGAATGTTCTAACAAGTGAGGAGAGTGTGATGGGAAGATGGAAGGATTACTTTGAGGAGCTAATGAATGAAGAGAATGAAAGAGAAAGAAGAGTGGAGGTAATAGAAACTGTGGACCAGGAAGTGGGAAAAATTAGTGAGGGTGAAGTCCGGAAAGCTCTGAAAAGAATGAAGAAGGGGAAGGCAGTAGGACCTGATGACATACCAGTGGAGGTTTGGAAATGCCTTGGAGAGATGGCAGTGAGGTTTTTGACTCAAATATTTAATGGAATATTTGAGGGTGAGAAAATGCCTGAAGAATGGAGAAGAAGTGTGCTGGTTCCCATTTTTAAGAACAAGGGTGATGTACAGAGTTGTAGCAACTACAGGGGAATTAAGTTGATGAGCCACACAATGAAGATCTGGGAGAGAGTTGTGGAAGGAAGGCTTAGACAAGAGGTGACTATCTGTGAGCAGCAGTATGGTTTCATGCCAAGAAAGAGCACCACAGATGCCATCTTTGCTTTGAGGATGTTGATAGAGAAGTACAGAGAGGGTCAGAAAGAACTCCATTGTGTGTTTGTGGATTTAGAAAAAGCATATGACAGGGTGCCAAGAGAAGAGGTGTGGTATTGCATGAGGAAATCTGGAGTGGCAGATAAGTATGTTAGACTGGTACAGGACATGTATGAGGACAGCAGGACAGTGGTGAGATGTGCTGTAGGAGTGACAGATAGCTTCAAGGTGGCGGTGGGATTGCATCAAGGATCGGCTCTGAGCCCCTTCTTGTTTGTTCTGGTGATGGACCGACTAACAGATGAGGTCAGGCAGGAATCCCCATGGACTATGATGTTTGCAGATGACATTGTGATCTGTGGTGAGAATAGGGAACAGGTGGAAGACAACTTGGAGAGGTGGAGGTATGCACTTGAAAGAAGAGGAATGAAAGTCAGCCGTAGTAAGACAGAGTACATGTGTGTGAATGAGAGGGAGGCCAGTGGAACAGTGAGGCTACAAGGAGCAGAGGTCACAAAGGTGCAGGACTTCAAGTACTTGGGGTCCACTGTCCAGGAAAATGGGGAATGTGGTAAAGAGGTGAAGAAGAGAGTCCAGGCAGGATGGAGTGGATGGAGAAAAGTTTCAGGAGTGATTTGTGACAAAAAGGTGTCAGCAAAGGTCAAAGGAAAAGTTTACAAGACAGTGGTGAGACCAGCTATGTTGTATGGTCTGGAGACAGTGTCATTGACAAAAAGACAGGAGAAAGAACTGGAAGTAGCAGAAATGAAGATGCTGAGGTTCTCCTTAGGAGTGACAAGGATGGATAAGATCAGGAATGAGATCATCAGAGGTACAGCACATGTTGAACAACTGGGAGATAAAGTTAGGGAGGCCAGACTGAGATGGTTTGGACATGTCCAGAGGAGGGACAGTGGGTATATTGGTAGAAGGATGTTAGAAATGCAGCTGCCAGGAAAAAGACAAAGAGGGAGACCAAAGAGGAGATATATGGATGCAGTTAGAGAGGACATGGAGGTAGTTGGAGTGAGGACAGAGGATGCAGAGGACAGAGTGAGGTGGAGGAGGATGACTCGCTGTGGCGACCCCTGAAAAGGGAAAAGCCGAAAGAAGAAGAAGAATATAATAAAACAAAAACAAACAAACATAAGAAATTGTCATAACTTACGTGTGCATGTAGTCAGCTGGAGGCTCTCAACACATTTAGTCAAGTATTAGAGAATTCAGTGAGGCCTAGGTCAGAGGATATGGACATCAGAGATTGTAAAATAAATTCAAATCATGCAGGTAACAATTAATGAAGAACCCCAACTGACATAATTAGAAGTAAAAGCCAAAATACTGTATATAAAATGACCAATAAATACACTTGAAATGCATCAATTAAATTAAAAAAAGGAGAACTTTACCTCATGTTTTATAATTTAATTTACCTTCATATTTATTTTTATGCTTTGTTCCAATAAACTTTACATACTGTTTTTAAAAACATATTTTTGTGTTCCTTTTTACTTGTATCTGCATTTGTGCCTCCCAATATTTATATTGTAAATATTTATTTATTTTATATTTATTCCCCCAAAAGTCTTTTTATTTCCATGTGTTTTTACACTTCTCTGTCACCCGTTTTTACTTCATCTTATGTATTTCTGTCTCATGATGTAAATAAGGTGGGCAGAGCTTCTTGGGTCAGCTCCACTTCTATTGGTCAAAAAAACAGGAAGGAGCAGGATCCATGTGTAGATCTACTGTGCATGAAGCAGAAATGCATAAGGTAAAGTCAAAACAGGAGACATAGAAATGTAAGACCCATTTAAAAAAGAAAAACTTGTGGGAAAAAAAATATAAACAATAATTGAATATAAACATTAAAAGGCACAAATGCATCTACAAGAAAAACAAAAATATATATTTTAAAAATACAGTAAAATGTAAATTATAAGCAGAAATATATAATTTATTGGAACTAACCTGGAAAATAAAAAGGTCAATTAAATTATATAACATGAAGTAAATTTCTCCTTTGTAATTTAATTTGTGCATTTTTAGTGTATTTATTAATTTATCAGTCCATTCATATACATGCTTTTACTTCTAATTATGTCAGTTTTGATCTTCCATAACAATGAACATACCAAACAATGGAAAACAAAAACCAAAGTAGCCAGCACTTACCCATTACAGGGTTGGCCTCACAGGTACTTCTTTGTGTACAACTGGATCCAGAAGCTTTAGGTATTTTTCTCCCAGACTAGCCGAGGGAAAAAAAAGACAATGTAGTACTGAAATGTGTGTGTATACAGTATTTAAATGTTAAAATTTACAGATTATACCTGACAACAGGTCCAGAGGAAAATGTTGGAGCAGGTAGGTGGGAGACCTTTAAAACAAAAGTACATTTACTCTTAAAGTACAAATGATATGGTTGCAGACGTACTAACCAAACCAGCAACCAAGATGAAGTTGAAAAAGTATGAAATGTTTGTTTGGTGTATGAAGAATTTATTTAGGTTTGAAACATTAAGAGCCTGAGGGAGTTACCCAAAATGTGAGCAAGTGGGGGTGTTGACATTATGAATGTTTTTGTATTGCTCTCATTTTGTTTGAATTTGTTTTTCTTTATAGGCTTGTTTTGTATTGGATGCTCAGATGCATCATGTGACTTTTAATTTACTGCACCTGTGCAGCTTTAATTAATAAAAGGTGTGTGCTCCTTCAAACATCTCTCTGGGTGAATGAAGTGGAGCAACATGAAACCAAACCATGTTCAAGCGTCACGTTTAATGCTGAGAGCAAAGTGAACTCTGTTAACAAAAAATCAGTGTCTTAATTGCTTTACTCAAACTACCGGTACTTAGAAATTACCTCTCAATGACGAGTGGCTCACTTTACCGCAGTTCTCAAGGCTAGGTTCTGAGTCTGATCCAGTTGTGTCAGATGGGGTTGGATTGAAGAGCTGAGAGCAGAGAGGCACAGCTGATCTCTGACAACCTGCAGAATCAAAGAGAACATGTGATAAATCTTTAGTTTCTGTTCTACATGCATCACTTTGATGCTTCCATCAACTTAGAGACAAATAAAGAGCATTCAAACCTAAAGATTCGCATCAACAAGGGACAAACACCTCTGCTGTGTTACTGTGAACAGTTTAGCACCACCACCACCAAAGTCTGGCACTCATATTAGCCTGCCTGTGTGTCTGTTAGCAAAATATCTCATGTTCCAGTAAATCTTTAATGAAACTCTCAGAAAGTAATTGACTCTCAAGACCTCGTGAATGAGATATATCTTCCTTCAGCCTCTTGTTTAAGCAGCTACAAAAACAGTATGTTGCTGAAATACGTATTTAAAGTAAATTAGTATTTCAGCCTGGCTGCGGTTATTGTTCTGCTGGCTAGTGAGCGCATGTGTGTTAACAGACATGCGACGCAAACAGCGTGAGGATGCGGGGCCTGTCTCTTTGAAAAACCATCCAGGAACTAAGCCAAAAAAAAAAAAAAAAGCGTAGCATATATGGCTTATTTAAACGCTAGAATAACCTAACCTGCAGTGTTTTACTTGCCTCAAATTATCTGCCTCAGCAGCATACACGACACACCCGTTTTAGCTCGTTGTTAGCTTAGCTTTTAGCAACAGCAGGTTTTGTTCATTCAACTGAACAGAGCTAAAAAAGCTAGCAAATAAACAAAACCGAACCGACCTTCAACTTCCAACTGAATGTCCAGTCGTCGTCCAGAGTCTGACCAGTCGACGTCTAATAAAAAGCAAGTTTTACGAGCGCTGAGTCCAACACAACAACAGCTTCTTGTCCAACAGTTGAAAGGAAATGGCTACATTTGAAAGAAGCGCGCGAAGCAAGAGGCGTTGATTGGTTGGATATGATCACATGCTACTTCACCCGATAAACAAGAGTGGCGTTGATTGGTTAGGACAAAGTTCACATGCAACCTGACAAGCAAGAGTGGCGTTGATTGGTTGGGACGTACATGATCACGTTCTACCCCCAATAACGCATGAGACCACAAACAGAAAAATGGTAGAAAGCAAACACGCCTGGAGTAACGCAGAATAAAATTGAATAATGATAATAATAATAATGATGATAATAATAATACCCTGATGCATGCTCAATAATAATAATAATATACTATATATATATATATATATATATATATATATATATATATATATATATATATATATATACAAACAATATAAAAAAACAGCTCGAGCTGTTTCAAAAAACTGACAAAACGTTTAAAACAGAAGTACTAAAAATAAACCAGTGTGAAAATACTTTGTGTAAAATATCTTGGCCAAAAGTTTAAACATAAGTATAGATTAAGTATACTTAGACTTTTAGTTTATTTTTAGTATAAGTCAAGTATTGTGTAAAATAAACTTGGCCAAGTATACTTTTGATAAGTACCTAAAAAGTATACTGAAAGTATACTCTTATTTTTTTAGTTTAAAATTAGTGTACTTTAAGTATACTTGCATATACTACTTTTTGGTAAGGGATCACTTCTCTCAGTGCTGCGTCTGTTGCTTAAAAAAAATAAAGCCAAGGAAGGCGCAGTTGGCTTGCAGTCTGGGACCAGATCAGAGCCAGATGCCAGTCTTTGTAAACCTCTGAGGCTGGCGCATTCGGTCTGCAGGCAAAAACCGGATCAGAACCACACCCAGCGCAGGTGTCAGTGCAGCTCATGATCTCAGAATCGGGGTGGAACTGGCACACAACACCACGCCGTCTCTGACTGTTATGCGGATCTGGCGACTTGTAAACGAGCCCGGTAAGGAGTTGGCTCAGAGTTGTAAACCGCATCTGACTGTTATGCGGATCTGGCGACTTGTAAACGGATCCGGCCCAAATGTAAATGCTGTCTGGGTTTCCATTGCTTGTTTCAGCTTATAGAGTTGCGTTTTAAGAGGGAATGATAATATTCATTCATTCATTCAACCTTTATTTATACAGGCTAGCCTCAGCGTAGTTCTATATGTTACACAGTTCTATATGTTAATCTGATTTAAACTAGTACACCACTATTAATACACAAGTGTTTTATAATCCAGGTATTAACTGTTTTACAAATGTTTATGCAATCATGTCTTATTTTGTCTTAAAGTAGCTTACACAACATTATAAATCTACACACTTTTAGATCCATCAAATAAAACAGGTTCAGGGAATGGATGCATTTTGTACCTGACCTGATCCACACAGGCCACCACACATAGATTAAGCTGTTCTGATCCCTCTCTGGCTAAGCAAGTCAAAAGTCAAAAGTCAAAGTCAACTTTATTGTCAGATCTGCAATATGTACAGTGCAGGACATACACAGGACCGAAATTGCGTTTCTCTCAGTCCCTCGGTGCAACAGTAAACATCTAAACATTGAAACACTGAAACATATAATAATAGACATAAGCATAAAAATAGTAAAACTAACACTGTCCTGAGTTTTTTTTTTTTTTTTTTTTGCATAGTGGTATAAAAAAAGAGTATAAAAAGTATAACTAAAATAAACTAAAGGTTTCTAGCATTGACATTTGCAAAGTGGCAAAGCAGCGTATGAGTCAATGTACACAGTATATGTATGAGGTAGTAGTTGATGTTGTTGTAGAGGCAAAAAGTGGCATATGCAGTAAGGCACATTGGGCATCCCTAAATAAGACCGTTCAGAGCACACTGTATATGTACCAGCAGTGGTGTAGATATTAAAGTAGTGTAAATAAATGTAAACAGTAGTAATTACATGTAAGCAGTAGTAATAAAAGTAAACAGTATTAATAAATGTAAACAGAGAATGTAAACAGTATTATGATTATAGGCAGTGATGTAATACAGACATTAGTGCAATTATGAGAAGTAGTGCAAACTGTATGAGCACATGACCGAGAGTTTAGTGAAAACCCGTTTGGTGACACAGAGTCTAGTGTTAAAAACTTTGTGTTGAGTGATAATATGTGAGAAAGTTTTAGTGTTAAGGCAGTTCAAATGGGAGGGGAGGCAGAGCAGGCAGAGTGTTTAGCATTCTGACTGCCTGATGAACAGAGCTGTCTCTCAGTCTGCTGGTTCGAGCCTGGAGACTCCTCAGTCTCCTCCCTGATGGCAGCAGTCTGAAGCAGCTGTGTAGTGGGTGTGTGGGATCACCTGCCATGCAGTGGGCTTTCCGAGTGAGGCGTTTGCTGTGTAAGTCCTGCAGTGAGGGCAAGGAGGTGCCCACGATCTTCTCAGCTGCTCTCACAATGCGCTGGAGGCTCTTGCGGCAGGATGCAGTACATGCACCAAACCACACAGTGATGCAGCTGGTCAGGACACTTTCTATGGCACCTCTGTAGAAGGTGCTCATGATGGGGGTTGAAGCTCCAGCCCTTTTCAGCTTGCGGAGAAAGTAGAGACGCTGGTGAGCCTTCTTTGCCAGTGCTGCAGTGTTCCTGCTCCAGGACAGGTCCTTTGAGACGTGCACTCCCAGGAACTTGGTGCTGTCTACTCTCTCCACTGCGGTGCTGTTGATGGTCAGAGGAGGATGTTGGGCATCCCTCTTCCTGAAGTCCACAACAATCTCCTTTGTCTTCTCCACGTTGAGAGTGAGATTGTTGTGTCCGCACCACAAGGCCAGGCGGCTCACCTCGTTCCTGTAGTCCATCTCATCGTTGTTGCTGATGAGACCTACCACTGTTGTGTCGTCCGCAAACTTAGCAAACAAGCAAACATGCAGAACCAGAGAGGCCAGGACAGACACAATGGTCATTTAAGTAGCATTAGGACAGAACTGTGTTCATGATCACAATTCTCTGTTTAACCTGTACCTGTGTCTTTTTAATAAATCTTTATCATTCTACAGAAATGAAAACACGAAGACAAAAAAAATAAATTTTATTTCACAACAACAGCTAACCAGCGGGGTGGATTTGACTAGGTCACCCCACCTCTCTTAAGGCTCCACTTCCTGTCTGAGCCTAGAGTCGGCTGAGGAACTCAAACCATGAGGTTCCCCAAAGCAGCTGAGACATTTGACCACGAGCCAACGGTCTACGTCATCAGTTAAGGATTTATAACACGCCAGTTATGACTTCACTTCAAGCTGTAAAAAGCTTCACTTTAGAGAAATTCCTTCAAAGGAATCTTTTATCTTGAAAATTAAACCGGAAACAGTTTCACTACCTCGCTGAGGTTGAAGCGGATCTCAGGAGACGCTGAAGGTGAACACTTGGAAAGCCTGCAGAAACGTAGCGGTACGGACGGTCCATGCACGTTAAGGCTAACCCAACTTTACCATAGCTTGGACGATGAATCTTCGCAAAGGTAAAAGTCGTTGTTCATAGCGAGCCTGGGTCCAGCGGATGCTGATCAGGAGTGGGTCGTGTTTCCTGGTTAAACTCACTTCAAGATATTACCTCTCCTCATACTCCATCTTTTTCCTCCTAAACTTTCTCCTCAAACTTTATTTTCTTAAGCCAGTTAACTAAAATTTAAAGGGGACCTCAGATGTATTTTTTAAATTTTTATGGTATTTCTGTGGGATATCCAGACCCTATTCCTTCAATTTAATGCACAAAATAATTATTAGATAATCAATTATACCCTTTTTAATTCTGCCATTTTTAACTTTCGTTTTGAACGACCGGTTTCTTGAAGTCCACGCCCTTCAACGATCTGTTTACGCCCTCTGTAACAGCCAGTATCTGTAATGTGTTGTTGTTTTAAAATTAGCTCTTTTTTTATTACTCATTTGACTTACTGTTAGTGCTAGCTTAAGATAACTTACCGAAACTCGTCTGAGCGCGCCGCCATGAGCTGCTCCTTTTAGCATGAGACCTGCCGAATCCGAAGCTAATGTTAGCTTGTTCCTCTTCCGGTGTTCGCCAGCTCCGCTCGTTGCACGCGGAGATTTTGGGAGTTATCGCTGTTCCAGTCAAGACAACACAAAGTTCACCAAGTGTCTCCCGTAAATTAATCCGTAAGGAGAAGGTCCTCGCTGCTGCGAGGCTGCTGCAAGGCTGCAACGAGGCTGTACAATTGAAGCTCCGCTCCATCCGCCAGAAGCAGTGTCCCGTTGCCGCCGGTCCCTATGCCGGGAGTCCGCTCGTTTAATTTTTGCCGGCTGCGCGTTGGGAGCGATCGCAAATACACTAAAAATTGAACTAAAACATAAAAATAACAATTATACTTTATTTATAAAGCCATTTAAAAAAAACACAGCTGCAACAAAGTGCTGTACACATGAAATTAAGAACATATAAACAAAAGATGAGATGAAATCATGAAAAACAACAGTCATGTGTTTAATACAGAAGTGGGTTGAGCCTAACCAGGGGTTGCTAGGTGAGGGGCTGGACTCAGGTTTGAGGTGATTGGCTACGGCTTGTGACGTCAATAACTGCAGGAAGTGTGAATCCAGGTGTATTTATCAAAAATAAATAAATCTACTTAGAGTAAATAAACCACTGGGTGCATTTTTTTGGCACAAGGACTGTTTTTTTATGAAGTAAATACCCAAAGTTGAGTTAAAAAAAACATTAAAAAGTGAATTTTGCATCTGTGGTCCCCTTTAAGTTCACGTGCCTGCAGAGATAAGTTATACAAAGACCCATAACTTGTGTTCTGTTGTTCCTATGTTTCAATCTGCTGAACAGTTAGTTATAGGAAATTCTGATCGATCCAATCTGTAAATATGTTGTGATGCAATTTAATGATTTGTTATTAAATGGTTCAGTCCTGCTGTACAGACATAAATAACATTTCCTGTCAGTTACATCCTGTCTAGTCACAAACTTATTGATATTAAACTGAAAAAGAGAGAACCCGTGAATATTGATAATTTGTGTCAGTCTAAACCCTGCCCAATTTACATCTAAAATATAGGTAAAAGCAGTAAACTGACTAAGTGCCTATATTATTACAATATCTTACAATCTTTGATTATAATACATTTTTAAAGCTCAAAGACCACAAATTGATTTTGCCCACTTAAACCTGGGAATTTGTACTCATAAGTCTCAAATCACAAAGTTATGTTTCTTTTCTGAGGTTTACTTGGTTTGAGGTTGTGTTCCTCCACAGTTCTCAGTGTGGCCAATACATTATGTTTGCTTTGTTCAGTGTGTGGAGGCGAGATGGTTCATCTTAAACATTAGCTTGAAAATAAAAGTAGTTTTTCAGCGGCTTTTGGTAAGTAAAACTATAAAATCCCCCCTAAAAAGATTGCAATGCCCTGTCTGCCAAAACTTGGACATCTGCTGCTCCTTTATGCAAGTGCTGACTTTTCTATTTTTCTGTTATGCTGTTTTTATCTTGTCCTTCATGTTCCAGATGAAAGCACCCAAGCAGGTAAAAAAATAAGAGCTACTCAGTCTTCCCCTTATGATTTATGACTGCAGATGTTGTGGAAGTGAAGCAAAACAAGCTCCATTTTGTGAATGTAAAAAGACTGAATGACAGACACATTTATTTTCTCTTCCTTCTTTTCATAATGTGCAATAGTAATGGCAAGGGGTAAAAGGGTGTAGCTATGATGCACTGTACTAGTACTGAAGCTCTCGGCCCTGACCTCCCTAAATGGTTTTCAGAATCTGTTGGAATCCTGGCAAAAACCAATGCAGATTTGTTCCTGTCTTTGATTTTATACGTCTACCTTATAATGTTTTGCTAGTTTTTTGATACTTTGTTAAAAAAAAAAAAAAAAAAAAATCTTTTGTTTTTTTCTCTCTTTTTGTTTTCTATTGTTTATTGTTTGTTTGTTTATTGTTTAATGAAATTCTATCACTGCTGTTCATTGTTCTTTAGTTTTAGCAGGTCGCTTTCGTAAATGAGCCCATGAGGTTCAAAAGATTTACCTGACTAAATAAAGGTTGAATGAATGAATGAACTAGATGAATGGTGGCTGATGCTTCTTTCTTTTAGCAGCAGTATTCCAGTGTGTTCTTAACTACGGCTCCTTCATCATATTTGCGTAATGACCACCTTTCGCTAAAGGGTCCCTGTGAGAGTCATTATCCCAGATTCAATCAACATTGACAAGAGAAGGGGCTGGAGAGGACGGATGTAAGATGACAGGGACTGAGCTTTCTGTTGTCCCTCCCCATGTCTTCAGGGAGGGGAGACTTGCAGCTCCTACTTAGAAAATGAATAATCAGCAACACACATAATCAGGGCTCTTCAACATCAAACTCAAAGATTATGCTTTCTTTCTAGACTGCAGCATATTTACTCACTGATGTGCTTCTTGAAGGGCAGCCCACCAGTTGTGTATAAGTAATCCAGGTCACTGGGGTTTAGAGGGAAGTCTTTTCACACACAGCATGCTCACTGACATTTGGGTATGATGTTTCTATTGTGAAGAGGCTAAAGGTGTTATTTGACTGAAGGCCTTCATGCATGGCACATCGGTTTGTTTTGGCTCTGTGTGAATCAGCAGCCTTACCTCTGGCAATGACAATACTGTATCCTATTTTAGGTTGTTAGAGAAGTGTTGTGTACTGTATACATGGACTGGATGACTGGTTAAAATGTGGCTTTTCTATTGTTAACTTATTGCTCTTGTAATATTGTTACCAATGTTACAACTAATTGTGCATAACTTTCAATGTGATAATAATTTTTGATGTTCAGAATAACTGGTAAAACAATAAAATTGGTCTTAGTGGGAGGATATGCTGCTCTAGAAATCATTATAATAATATAATAATAATGTGTTTGTCTGTCATCTGCGTATGTTTCCCATACACAGACGAAATTCGTCTCTGCATTTAACCCAATCACCCCAGGTGGTGCAGTGAGCAGCCAGAGGGCGCTCGGGGAGCTGGAGAATTATGAGTCATGACTAGTGGTACATTCACTTGTCTACAGGTAATAAAGTTTAACAGTATTTTGTAATTTTCATGAATCATGACACAGGCGATAAAATCTGGTTTATACAGTACAATGCAAACTAGAAATGTATTTTTTATGTCATTATGGCACACAACATCATTTAACTTAGAGATATGCTAAACAGTTCTCTGTAACAGACGGAAAAAGACTTACAAAGTTGTAGTGAAGTAAAAAAAGAAACATTTGTCAAACATGTTTTGTTGTTTTGAAAAAGCAACATTGACGCCTGGGTTAAATGTCAGTTAATGCATAAAGAAGTGTTTTCCTCAGCTAAATGACTGCATGAATCAGATTGGATCAGCATGTTTTATCACAAATCTGGACATTCTGAAAGGTTACTGGCAGTTGCCATTGAGACACCATGTGCTCATGAGATCTCTGCCTTTGTTAACTTTCAATGACATTAGATGCATTTTAACTCTTTGATTTTTGTTTTTTAACTGTAAAGCACTTTGGTCAGCTTCTGTTGTTTTTATGTGCTTTATAAATACATTGACATTTGTTACTCCTGATAAAATTTGCCTTAAGTTATGGCATTTGGCGTGCAGAAAGCTCCTTCAGCCTTTCATCAACTGGTTAACCAGATCTTGGAGGGTGTTGCAGGGTGTGAGGCCTATCTAGATAATGTGGTCATGTATAGTGATAGGTGAAAACCGCTTGTTTCTCAACTTGAAAAAGTCTTCAGATGACTTGGGACAATAAAACTGGCAATGAAACTCTCCAAATATAAATTGGGCTTTTCAACTATCACATATTTAGGTAAAATTGCTGGCTGTGGTGTTGTCAAGTTAAAATGGAAGCAGTTTTGATCTTTGGTGCCCCATCATCCCAGCAAGAACCTACAATGTTTCTTGGGGTGGAGGGTAATTATATATTTTTTTCTTGTAACTTTGCCACCATTTAGGCTCCTTTAACAAACTTGCTGAGGCCAAAGAGACTTTATACATGTATAGACTGAGAAGTATGCAATTGCTTTTAAACGTTTGAAGCTCTTCTAGGACCAGATTTGACAAGCCCTTCAAACTAGCTATGGATTCTAGTGATATGGAAGTTGGAGTTGTTTTATTGCATGGTTCATTAATTCATTCAACCTTTATTTATACAGGTTCCACTGAGCCTCTGGGACTCATTTACTAGAGAGATCTGATCTTAACTAATAGTGATGACAACAGTAAACAAAAAACAAAAAAAAGCATACAAATTGAGAAGAACAAATGAAACAAAATGATATTAAAACACATACAAACAAACAAACAAAAAACTGCTAACGCTAAAGCGATGTAGAAAACTAAAAACAGAAACATGTCTGCAATGGTTTTTGCCAGGAACTTAACAGATGTTTGAAGCCATTTAGAGAGGTCAAGGTTGAGAGCTTCAGATGTTTTTGCAAGATATTCCAGAAAACTGAAGCGAAGTAGGAGAAGGCCCTTTTGCCTAGTTCAGTCCTCACTGAGGGAACACTGCATGTAATGATGTCCTTAGAGTGTACGTTGCAGCTGCACTCACACAGTGACATGTAGGAGGAGATGAGGGCAGCAGACCAAGAAGTGATTTAAGTAGTGGCCAGAGCGTAGTTTGCGTCTCGGGACCAAACTTATCACTCCCTTCTGCAGCATCGTCAAAACTTCCTCCCTCAACACATGTGCGCGTGTAGGGTTAATTTTTGATTGCAGTACCCCTGTGAAGGGGGACGGTCTCCTGGTGAACTGCAACTTGAGCCCATGACATATCGTTGTCATGACCCAATCATTTGGTAGACACGCCTTCCAGGTCTGCGCTTGCGCCATGAGCCTGGAAGGCATGCCCAATTGGTACTCGTCGTGTTTTAGTGCTGGAGGGGTGGCCTTTGACCCCTCTCGCGCTCTTTCGAGCAGGCTGGTCAGCCCAACAGAAGATATCACGAGATCTGACAGTCTCCGGCAGAGCTTGTGTGTCTTACTATGGTTCATAGTTTGACCACGTGGTTTGTGTTTTATAAAAATGGGACTCGAGTCAAGAACCAAGGCAGTTTGTGCTTTGGTACTTTTATTTTTGTACATGCATGACACAGTGTTTGTTTTGATTACACATACAGTAGGCGAGTCATGTTTGGTGCGCGCGCACATGTCACCAGCTCCTCGTAGTATTTTACAAGTAGAGACTGGGATCAAAAGATTAGGTTCCCGTATCGCGTGGGCGGGCAAACCTGTAAAATTATCAGTTCATCCTACTTCATCAGACCCGAATCTGAGTTCCACACGGGGTCACTGAAGAGGTCCCCGGCCGGTACTGGAAAGTCTCACTGTCACCAGCGGGTCTCTTCTGTGGAGGGCCATGCATGTCTTCCTTTGGGGGTGCAAAGCTTTTTCTCGGCAGCCCCTCGCGGAGGGCTTCCGCCTGTTTGCGTATTTGTTCCAACCTGGCCTGGACGCGTTCCAAGGCTCCCCCAAAGAGTCCCGTCGGCTCGATTGGGTACTGGAGGAAGGGTGACCTCTGGTTTTCTGGGAGGTCCGATAACGTCAGCCAAAGATGGCGCTGGACGACAACTATTTCCGCCATTGCTCTGCCTTACGAAATGGCTATTGTCCTCATCATGCGAAGCACAAAGTCAGAGGCGCGGTGGGCCTCCTCCACGGCCTCCGTTGCGGCCTGCTCGTTTTTTGTTACCTGGAGATCCTGCAGTTTTTCTGCCAGGTACGCCTGCACCATGGTCGATGCATTCATTGCGCAAGCCGCGAGGCCCTGAGCCTTGTAGCACTTTTCAAGCTGTTTCTCCGAAGCGCGGCAGGCCCTGCTGGGCAGCGCTGGTTTCGTCCCCGTAGCTGCGGGTGCCAGATGAGCCGCCAGGGTCTCCTCTATCAGTGGTGCACTGGCGAGGCCCGTTGTCTCCATTCCAGCGACATCCAGGAGTCGGGATAGTGGCAGCATCATGGGAGCTCCGGGTTCCATCCAGGAGCGTTTGAACTCCATGAGGAAGTCTGGCAAAATGGGCCTTTTTTGCGACGTTGTCGGCTGCTTCGCATAAAAGTAGTTTCCCACCCGCCTCGTAGCCTGTTGGCGAGGCGTGGGGTCTGGCCACGCGGATGCCCTACAGTCACCTGTAGGGCATCTGCCGCCCTATTACACAGGTCATACAGAGCAGGGACCGACACGTCCGGTTCCGGTAGAATTTGCGCCAGGTTCTGGGAGGAATCCACACTTTCTCCTCTGTAACCGTACTCGGCGTCTTGGTCAGACACTTCGGGCGTCGAGTCCTCGACAGCAACCGAGGAGTCCGACACGTTCTCATCCCCGACTCGACCGCTGCATTCCAGGTCCACGTTCTCGAGCTCCGGCTCGGGAGCGAGCAGCTTTGTGCGACGTGCGACCTTCAGCGCCGCGGCCTTCGCCATGGATTTAGCCAACGCGTCCGTTCGGCGTTTCCTCACTACCGCCGGCATCCGACAGCAGTGGGAGCAGGAGTCAGGGAATTCCAGCGCTTTTCTCGCGTGCAGAATCCCTAGGCAGACAGGACGGGCCTCGTGGGTGTCCGTCGCCGAGAGGGAGTAGCCGCATCCACTAGGGCAGGGGCGCGAGCGAGGGCTCGTCGTCCTGCTGGTTTTCTTCTTCTTTGTCCTCCGTTTTCCCTTCTCGGGAGCCATGTCTGGAGACGAGAAGCGTCGAGGTTGTTCCTAGCTTCTTTTTGTTCAAAGCCGTCCTCTCCGTCGTCTTGCTTTCGCTGGCTAGCCTGCTAATGGTTAGCAGAGAGTGTTGTGACGCAGTTAGCGCCGTCGAGCGAAGCAGCTGCGGAAAGAGAAGAAAACTTTGAGGTAAGTAGAAAAACGCTGGACTAGCTTTCGCCAGCCCAGTAGTACGCAGGAAAATTTCTCTGTACGCTCAGTGTAGGGAGCAAGCTCACCTCAATCGAGCAATGCGACAACAGAGAAGTCCCACGAAGAGAGGTAGTTCAGGTTTAAGCGAGGTGAAGGGCAAAAAGAGAATGATGTAGGGGCGTCAGCGGCTTAAGTACCCAGAGGGCGGGAACTCTGACGCGACGCTGACACCACTGCCGTAAAGGCGTGAATGTATTCCTTCAGGTAATCGCGCGGGGGTGCAATTCCCATAGCATATGTTGCACCGAGAGACATGACTGAAAGGGAACTGTCAAGATAAGCTGATAACTGATACATACAATCAATAAATCAATCAATCAATCAATCAATCAATCACCTTTATTTAACCAGGTAGAGCCCGTTGAGATCGAGATCTCTTTTACAAGGGTGACCTGGTCAAGTGGTCAGCAGCACACGTCACATTGGCAATAGGCATTTGCACTTATCAAAAGAAAATAAAGAAAACTACAATCACAGTAAACAGATGTTGACAGTTCAAAACCAAAAATAGTTCAAATAGTTCAAAATAGTTCAAAATCTATATACATTATATACAAAACAAGCAGACAGACCTCGGTTGGGTAAATAAAGTTAAAAAAATCAAACCCTTTCCAAAAAATTTGAATATCATGGAAAAGTTGTTAACTTCCATAATTCCATTCAAAAAGTTCATCTTTCATAGATGATAGATTCAGGGCCCACAATTTAAATGATTTCAAGTATTTATTTGTTTATTTTTACATAATTTGGACTTCCAGCTCAAGAAACCCACAAAAACAGGAGAAAAAAAATTAGAATACTGTGCAGAAATCAGCCCACACTACAGTTTTTGCAGGAAAAAATAAGAAAGAAATTAGGATAACAACAAATCAATTAAAATATGGTACTTTCAAAACGATATGTCAATCTTCAATACTTGGTTGGGAATCCCTTTGCCTTAATCACTGCCTTGATGTGACGTGGCATTGAGGCAATCAGCCTGTGGCATTGACTGGGATTTATGGAAGTCCAAATTTTCTTGATGCTTGCTGTCAGCTCTTCTTTGTTGTTGGGTCTAACGCTCCTCATTTTCCTCGAGCAAACCCATAGATTATCAATGGGGTTCAGGTCCAGCGAGTTGGCTGGCCAGTCAAGCACTGTGGCATGGGCATCAAACCAGGTTTTGGTGCTTCTGGCAGCATGCCTTGATGTGACGTGGCATTGAGGCAATCAACCTGTGGCATTGACTGGGAGATATGGAAGTCCAAATTTTCTTGATGCTTGCTGTCAGCTCTTCTTTGTTGTTGGGTCTAATGCTCCTCATTTTCCTCTTGAGCAAACCCATAGATTATCAATGGGGTTCAGGTCCAGCGAGTTGGCTGGCCAGTCAAGCACTGTGGCATGGGCATCAAACCAGGTTTTGGTGCTTCTGGCAGCATGGACAGGGGCCAGGGGCCTCATGTATCAAAGACTTGCGTGGATTCCTCACTGAAAAGTGACGTACGGTCAAACCCAGAAATGTGTGCACGCACAAAAGGATCCGGATTTATCAAACTGAGCGTACACCTGAATCCACGCACATTCCTTTTGTACATCACAATTGACGTGGAACTGAGCGCACGTGAGACACCTCCCCTGACACGCCTACATTTACATATGTTAAACAGATGCAAATTACTTCCTGCATGTGTGAAGGACATGTTTGTTTGATCCCTGCGCGATCAGAAATCATTTCTAGATTCGGGAAAATAATGAATATAATATAATATGAGTGAGGACAAACATCCTAAGTAAGAATAGTAATAAAATGTGTTCATCATGCAAAGAACGAGTGATTGTCGGTATTTGTGTGCGCGCGCACCCTGCTGTGGTGCGCGAACCGGCTCATTCATTCATTCTGTGTGGAAATATTAACTTTGCGCACGAGTTTATTACCATTATTACTGTAAACACAGAGGAACTTACTTGGATGTTTGCTAAAACATAGATCTTTGTTTATGTAGATGATGTGAAGAAACGAGTCTGTGCGTCTTGGTGGAGACATTTCATGACATCAGTCCGCAGCCCTGTGCGCAGTCTGTCTGTGAAGCTTTTGCTCTCCTACAAGTTATATAAGGTGTACTTTCACGTGTCATTTTGGAGAAATCTACAATAAACGCAGATAATGAAACACCTCCAGCTGCCGTGTCGACACCGGTGAGGGTGCGCGCGCGCTCCAAGCGCGACCACTCAGCCTTTGGAATCATATGGATGAGACATTCCATTGGACATGATCCGGCTTTGTGTGGACTGGACTGCACAGTCCCGATCGACCTGCAGCTCCCTCTGTGGAACAGTTTGACCGCTGCTTCTGTATGCACGCGTGATGCACGGCTCCCCAGAGCGCAGCAGCAGTGCCAAACTGAAAAATGATTATTTCTGAAAACGGCTGATAAGCCATATCCTAGATCAGAAAATTATATCTGTTTCTAAATAAATGCTCTGCGTGTTACACTATTTATTCTCCAGTAAGGCTGAATGAATCCGTTCCTGTTAAATTTATTTTTGGCACAACTTTGCGCGTCCTTTATTTCACTGCGTCATGTGGATGTAATACTTGTTAATCGTGTGTTTGGAGGGAATATTAATCATTTTCACATCATGAACAGTTAATAATAATAATAATAATAATAATAATAATAATAATAATAATGAATTCAATTTATAACGCACTTTTCATTAATGGAAATCTCAAAGTGCTACAAGGTGCAACATATTTGAATGTCAATAAGACAAATAATAAAACAATTAAAATCAACAACAGTATCAGCTAAGATCAAAAGTAGAATCATGAGGAGTAAAGTATGCTCGGTTGAAAAGAAAGGTCTTCAAGCCGCTTTAAAGTCAACCACAGACTGTGGGGCTTCAGTTTCTCTGAAACACCTGTAAGTGTCGCCAAAGGAACAAGAACCACAGAAACGTGCGTACGCCTGCTCGGGAGCTTGCGTGGATATGTACCTGGATGCGCATATATTCACGTTCAGTTCAGTTTTGATACATACGGGGTTTTGCGTGGAAAGTGACGTGCGCAATGTTTTTGTGCGCACGCACGGTTGATACATGAGGCCCCTGGTCCTGCTGGAAGATGAAATCTGCATTTCCATACAGATCCTCAGCAGAAGGAATCATGAAGTCCTCTAAAACATTCTGGTAGACTGTTGCAGTGAACTTGGATTTAAGAAAGCAGAGTTTACCAACACTTACACTGGACATTGCACCCCAAATCATGACTGACTGTGGATATTTCACACTAGACCTCAAGCAATATGGGCTCTGTTCCTCACCCGTCTTCCTCCAAACGCTTGGACCTTGATTTCCTAAAGAAAGGCACATTTTACTTTCATCGAAAAAGAGGACAGAGGAACTCAACAGTTGTAGCCCGTCTCCTGGATGCGTCTGAATGTGGTGGTTTTTGAAGCTGTGACTTCCGCCTCATTCCACTCTTTCTGGATCTCTGCCAGATTCTGGAATCTTCTCTGTTTGATAATCTGCTGAAGCTCATGGTCATCTCTTTTGCTGGTGTATCTTCTCCTGACTAGGGGTTGAACGAGTACATAATTTTTAAGCTCGACCTTAACATAAAAAAACTCGAGTGGCACTCGATTAGTCAATGACATCACAGTGTCTTAGGATGCAAAATAAATAAATAAATATAAATGCATAAAAACGTCTTTACAAAAAGAAAAAAAAAGACCAACAAAACATTGGGAGCATTTATTATGCTCCTATCATTTATCATACTGCAGATAAGGCACAGGAAAAACAAAACTATTAGTTATTATTAATATTAAAAGTGAAAGTAAGGCGCTGAACCGAAACTTAAAAAACAAATGGGGCCACAGCCACACCATACCACCGTCTGGAGTGCTGTGCAATTTAGGTTTACTTTTAGAGATTGTGTTTATAGTTTTTTAATAGGTCTAGAGAGATGAATATTTGTTTCTTTTTGTTTGTGAAACGAGAGAGAGGACGCCGTTTCGGCCGTGTTATATATGTGACCTGCAATGCAACACTGCCCCCTGCTGTCACAATCTACTACGGTGTTCAAAGAAAGAAAATCAACAGAATGATTCAATGAGTAGCGCAATTTATAAAATTATAAACTGTTTTACCTTTTTGACAAAACTGGGCCTGCTCCATTAACATCCGTGCGCACAAAGGAATCCAAATCCAGCTAAAAGCTACCCCGCGCTCGGTTTTTATCACGTGATGTGACATACTGACGTTACCGCAACGTGATGACGTCACTACGGGTACTCGAGGTGGACAAAAAAGCCTCGATAGAAGTCAAAGCACTCGATCTGTCGAAAACTCTGTTACTCTGTTAAAGCATTACTCCTGACACATGTTGCCCTTCCACTAGACTTTCCATTGATATGCTTGGACATAGCACTCTGTGAACAGCCAGCCTCCTTAGCTATGAACGTTTGTGGCTTACCCATCTTATGGAGGGGTATCAATGATGGCCTTCTGGCCAGTTAGGTCTGCATTCTTCCCCATATTGAACCTAACTGAGAAAATTGAGCCAAACTGAAGCAATTTAATGACACCTGGGAAACCTGTGCAGGTGCTTTGAGTTTAGTAGATGATTAGTATGCCACACTCAGTATAAAACATTCATGTCCTGCAAAATTTGGGCTGATTTCTCCACAGTGTTCTGATTTTTTTTAAATCCTGTTTTTGTGGGTTTCATGGTGTAGTGGCAGGGCTTCCGACTTGGGACTCGAAGGACGCGGGTTCGCGCCCCGGCCACTACACACCTTGGGGTGTCTATGAGTGCACACCTAATTCTCCAGCTCCCCGGGCGCTTTCTATGGCTGCTCACTGCACCACCTGGTGGTGGTTGGGTTAAATGCAGAGACGAATTTCGTCTGTGTATGGGAAACATACACAGATGACAGAAAAGGACATTATTATTATTATTATTTCATGAGCTGTATGCCCAAATTATGTAAAAATAAACAAATACAGTAGATACTTGAACTTGTTTAAATTGTGGGCCCTGAATCTATCATCTATTAAATATTAACTTTTTGAATGGAATTATGGAAGTTAAACAACTATTCCATGATAAACTATTTTTTTCGGAAAGGGTCTGTACGTAGTATGGACATGGTACTTTCCAACCTCTCTTCCTTTGAAATGTACATTAAGATTTTATATACTTCAAATGTCTCCAAAAAGAGATCTGACTACTTTTCTTCTGTATGTGGTAAATTTGTTTTACGATGAATCCATAAAACCCTCATTTCAAGAAAAGAAAAAAAAAAACACACAAGAAAATAACAAATTTCACTGAAATTTCAAACTGAAATTACAATGTGTCTCACAAAAATAACATCAACATTACTTCAGTTGCAAAAGAGTATTAAAAATGATAAGAATGATTCTTGTACTTGTCAGATAAACAAAAAAGTCAAGTGTTTAAAACGTGCATATTAATCACAATATCAGAAATGTAGAGTTTTTTCATGTTTTATTGACAATACGTCATGGTCAAAGATTCAACACTGATGAAGTTTATAGAAATTGTTTCATTGGGTCCGGATGTACAAAGAACATCTGTTGTCAAGTCATACATAAAAATAAAGTAGTAACAAAAAGTACATTTAAACACTGTACATCTGGGTAAATATTTCTCTACACGTTTCAACTGTGTGATATATATCAGCTGAAACACAAGGCACTTGCATAATCAACTTTGTTATACTGATTTGGATAAATCAATGTGCAAACAATACAAAGTAAATCAACATGAATATTGGCCACATGTGGCCATCGTCAGTCATTTTCCTTCAAAAGTATTCAAACCATTTGTTTTGTTTTAAAGTGCACATTTGGTACTGTGACAGACAGACAACTGCTATAATTTTATCATTACAAACTGAGGACAATGTAACAAACTCACATAATAATATACAAACAATTTTAACATGCAGTGACATGCAATTATGCAGGTGGGTTTTATTAGAGTTGTGGTTAATAAAGAATATATGTCTTTTGAGAGACCACACAAGGTTTCTGCTTCCATTCATCTTGAGCAAACGTGTACAAATACACGTCTTTGTCTGATTTGTTTTGTGGACGTCTTTATTTTGTCTTTATTTTTTATCCATGCTGATCCTGCCCAGATCATTGTCTTTGAATGATTAGCAGTGACAAATAGTACAAAGAAACAGCAAAAAGTGGAGTTAGCTTTAAACCTACATTCAGTCGCGTCAATTTACTTGTTGTGACCCTGAAAGCCACTTCGTCAGCTTTGTGTTCCTCCACACACATTTTGAATGTACTGGATATAATCAGAGTTAAGATTCCCTAAAGCTAAGCTGAAATAAACAACCAAGCAGCTGAGACCAATGATAAGACCACTGCTTTGTGACTTTGTTAGGTTA
>JBBPBX010054268.1:0-23537 GCA_038048925.1 Garcialebias charrua
GAAGAAGATGGATGGATGGATGGATGGATATTATTGGCATGGTATCAGTATCAGCCGATATTAGCATTAAAGTTCAATATCGGATATCGACCATTCCATCAAAATAACTCGCCTATATAAAATACTCTGTTTTTGTATGACAACCCAGTGACAAGGATGCCTGCAGTGGCAGCACAACATGATGACATCACGTGCGCCTACCTGATCTCACAGCTGAGAGGAAAATTTGAAATGTTGGTGGTGTGGAAGTTTTTTTTGTTTGTTGATGATGTCGGATTCCGAAGATTTTTGGACTACGGTAAGCCTAGCTAGATCGTCTTCAGTCAGATATTTTTCTGACGTAGCCTTACCCGAGTTACAAGCCATGATTTCTGACACCACTGAGAAGCTAATAGCCGATAGCACAGATTGAGTTTTACCACAGACATTTGGACGCCAAGTGTTAGCCCCGTTAGCATAATTAGTCTTACAGCACAATGAATAGACAAAAACTTTGATCTTAAAAAGGATGTCCTGCATGCACCGGAGGTCAGAGGATCCCACACTGCAGCTAGGAACCTGGAACAAACCTCCACAAGTGAGAAAGCATCACAGGTGACTAATGCTAATAAATAATGTTCTGACAAAGGAAAGTATATAAAATATTGGTATTGGTTATCGGCCAAATAACTTTTAACATTAGCATATCAGATATCGGCCAAAAATCCAATATTGTGCATACCTTAACTCATATGCTGCTTTGCCACTCTTTGCAAATGACAATGCTAGAACCTTCAGTTTATTTTATAGATATACTTTTTATACTTTTTATACTACTATGCAAAAACTCAGGACAGTATTACACTTTTATTATTTCATTTTATGCTTATGTTCATTAAATGTTTAGTGTTTTAGTGTTGGTGTAAATTTTCATACTTTTATACTACTATGCAAAAACTCAGGACAGTGTTACACTTTTACTATTTTATGCTTATGTTTATTAAATGTTTTAGTGTTTAAATGGTTACTGTTGCACCGAGGGACTGAGAGAAACGCAATTTCAATCATGTGTATGTCCTGTACATATTGCAGTTCTGACAATAAATTTGACTTTGACTTTGATACCCAGTTTGCATGTGAGTTCAGCTGGCAAAACTGAGCTGCTTATTACTATTTACAAATTTGGACGTCTGTACTTTTTAGTTTAAGTCTCAAAATTGAAAACATCTTCAAAAAAACGTCAGTTACTTTTGTTTGCACTACTAGGATTACCACACAGTCATGGTTTTACATGATTTGTCTGTGTGATTCATAAACTATTTCAGATTTAATTAAGGTGAGGGAAACATAAAGCTGGTTAATGAACACAAAATAATACAGAAACACTCTGGTGACTTGAGTCTATAGTCTTGCATCTATAGGTATCAATGCAGAAGAAGACTCAGCAGTCATTTATCTGCTGATAAATGTTTTTTGACAGCTACTTTAAGCAGTAAGCAGATGGCTTTTATGAACATTGTTTCACAGTGTTGTGTAAACAAGTTGTAATCCCACGCACATGCAAGCTGAAGACGTGCAGAACTAACCTAACAACACAAAACATGAAACACATGAAGTTGTGTTTTTACCTGGAGAGCAGGTGATAACCGAGCGGCTTCACTTCAATAAGGATTTCCACATATGACCCCACTTCTGTTATTCTTTCTATAACTTTATTATATCTGCCCCTTTTTTCCAAACAATTTATTCAAACAATAATAATCTTCAAGTAACAAAACAAAATAAATAACTCCTTGAGCGACAATTCATATACAGGTAGTCCCCGATTTACGAGCGCTCTGATCTACGAGGTTCCAGACTTACGAGCTGGCGAATTATTGGAAAAAACGCAAAAAATACTGAGTTTTCCGGTGTTTTTTCACCACAGTTCGTTAGCTAAACATGTGGACACACGTTTCCGATCATTTTTATGCACTCATAAGCAGTTTTTCGATGAAAAACGAGTGTTTGTAGTCGCGCTAGCAAAACCGTTCCAATTTACGAGCGAATTTCCGGACTTACGAGAAGCGTGGCGGCCGTTCCAAATTACGAGATTTCCGGTTTACGAGCGCCTCGTTGTAACGGATCTCGCTCGTAAATCGGGGACTACCTGTAATACATATTAAGCTACTTCATAGACTGTATTTTCTTTTAACAATTAAACTTAGATCATTTTACTAACATGCACATTGTTCTGGCATTTTTAACATCACTCTCCAGACCATTCCAGAATCCATTTCCCTGGATTGAGGTAGACCGTCCCTTCAAACTAGTTCTGAATTTTGGTTTGACAAATATCTCTATCATCTTAACATTATAACAACTTTCTCTTTTAACATTGTGTGTGTGTGTGTGTGTGTGTGTGGGGGGGGGGCGATATTTAAAGGTAATGTGTTGTTATTATGAGCCCTTTACATAACTGATCAAATATTATAATCTACCAAATCATGGAACTTCAATAATTTCAGTTGATAAAATAATGTGCTTGATGGATGACAGTAATGCTTTCTAGTGATAATTCTTACAGCTCTTTTCTGTAAAACAAAAATAGAATTTGTAATTGTTTTACACGCTTTCCCCCAAACATCAAAACAATATATTAAGTATGGAACAATGATTGTGTTGTACAAGAAATACAGAGCTTTATCATTAAATAACTCCCTTACTTTGTACAGTACTGCAATAGATTTAGCTATTTTTATTCTTACAGAATGTATGTGTTGTTTCCATGTCAGTTTGTCATCAATGATAACACCCAAACACATTGTGCATACCTAGTTTGCATGTGAAATCAGCTGGCAAAACTGAAAGTTATGCACCATAACTCATGTTCCCTGAAGGAAGGGAACAAGGTGCAACATACTTGCTATGGGAATTGCGCCCCCGCGTGATTACCTGAAGGAATATACTCACGCCTTTACGGCTAGGGGTGTCACCGCCGCGCCAGAGGCCCCGTCCTCTGGTTACTTAAGCGGCGTAAGCCCCTCCATCTTCCTCTTGAAGAGAGCACTTCACCGAGCTTTCAGCATTGAAAAGGGCCAGTTATGTTGCACCTCGTTCCCTTCCTTCAGGGAACATGAGTTATGGTGCATAACTTTCAGTTCCTGTTACACTGAGAGGTGTGGTGTGGAAAAGAGGAGACATCAATTGGGTTTTGCTGTGCAACAAACACGTCTGGTTTAATGTTTTCAGGCATCAAAGACAACATCAGCTCCCAACATGGCATGCCTTCAATCAGAGACTCTCGCCCACTTAGCAGTCCACTCCTATATATACCCAGTCAGACCCGCCTTCAATTCAGATTGGCCAGTCATCTCAGCCTTCCAGAATGGAAAAGACAACAAAGTTAATTATCACAAAAAATCTAAACATCAACAATTATTGTTAATGGAATATTGAGTAAATATTTCATATACAGGTGAACAATGAACAATAAACAATGAACAATTTACTATTCAGATTATGCTTGTAATTGATTACTTTGATTTTCAGTTCTCCACCAATCAAACTCCTGCTCTCATCAGCTCACTTCCTATATAAGAGATGGGTTTGAGGCGGGCTTCCTCTTTATCTGGAACACAAGATGGCTGCCACAGAGGACACACTCACATGGTAACAAACATTTCAGTGTTACTTTGACACCCAACTAAATGTTCACCACCCCACACAGGAATTAAAATAAACAAGTGAAAGAAGAACTTAGTGCTTCTTAACATTTACTCACTTCCTCCCCCTCTGGTCTAGACATCTCAGGCAAACGAGAAAGGTAGTCAGCAATAAGGTTTTTCTTACCTGGACAATGCTGTACAGTGAACTGGTATGGCTGGAGGGCAAGACACCAGCGTAGTATTCGAGCATTCTGATGCTGCTTGGAGTGCATCCATTTCAATGGTCTGTGATCAGTTTGAAGAGTAAACTCTCTTCCAAGGAGTTAAAGACCGTGTAAAGTGAAATTAAATTTGTGTTTTTATTTTGTCACACGGCATAAATATGTGTTATTAATCACCCATATAAATCTGACTGATTAAAAACATTGATTTCCTTATAAAATTAAGTCTCAAAAATCATGAAAAAACATGATTTTGCCTTGCTCTAGAACGCTGGGGGCGTGTCGCACGTGGGCGTGATTTCAGCGCAGTACTGCGCCATGTCCAGCCCCCTTCAGAGCTGAGCTGTGTGGGGAGGCATACGGGGGAAGCAGAGATCCACCTGCTCTGTTTTTATCTGAGTTCTGGCTTCCAGCAGCTCCTTTTTCCAAGAGTTACGCTGTTTTTAGTGCACTAACAACTCTGGTTATGTTTTTAAAGTTGAGGACACATAACTCCGCTGTTATAATCAGCGCTATTTTAGAAGATGAGCGGACTCGCGGTCCGAACCGGTCACATCGCATGCGGGGTCTGATCGCCACACACACACACACACACACACACACACACACACACACACACACACACACGCGCGCGCGCGCGACCCGGTCACATCGCATGCGGGGTCTGATCGCCTCTCACTCACACACACACACACACGCGCGCGCGCGACCCGGTCACATGCATGCGGGGTCTGATCGCCTCTCACTCACACACACACACGCGCGCGCGCGACCCGGTCACATGCATGCGGGGTCTGATCGCCACACACACGCGCGCGCGCGGGGGGGGGGGGGGGCGGAGGTGCGCGGAGGTGCAGGTGGCATGTGGTCGCTCCAGCAGCACGCCAGTACTGGAGGGAGACGGTCGGTAGCGAGTGAACGGCTCCACCGAAGAACGCATTTATAACGGCTGGAGCTGCAGGGGGTGGGGCTTGTGACCGCGTGACGAAACGCGGTCACATTTAAACCACGCCTAAAAAATCCTGAAAGAGAAATGTGTTTATACACAGTTTGATCTATAACTCCAAAATTAATTGAGCTACAATTTTGAGACTTTTTACTCATTTACAAGATTACAATTACGACATTCATAATGTTTATTGAAGAAAATGTTGAAATTCACTTTACACGGTCTTTAACTATTTATCCTTGATCTTTCTTTTAAATATAAATATTGATTTCGCTTCTTTAATGTCAGTTTCCTCTTCGTTCCATAACCTAACTCCCTGAACTATTGCAGTCCTTCCTTTCAAACTAGTCCTATACCTAGGCATAACAAACATATCAGTTCCCTTAAGATTATAACAACTCAATCGTTTTACAAAATATATCTGAACATTCAAAGGCAATACATTATGATGAGCTCTATACATCATTAACAAAATATTATAATCCACCAGATTGTAAAACGTCAGTAATTTCATCTGATAAAATAACATACTTGTTGGATGACAATAAGGTTTTCTGGTAATAATTCTTATAACTCTCTTCTGCAAAACAAAAATAGGTTTTGTAATCGATCTACACGCCTTACCCCAAACACCAACACAATAAATCATATGTGGAACAATGGCCCTCATGCACAAAAATGTTCGTATTGTTATCCTAAATTCCTCCTACTTATGTTCGTACGAAGCGTTCGTACGAACATGCCACGTCAGATCCAACAACGTCTTCTATCATGAGGAAAAGCGTGTAAACGGGCTGCTTAAAGTTGATGGATCCCACCTGTTCTACTCACCTGCGCGTGCTCGCGGGAATGTAATTTACATAATTCCTACCCCTCAAAACACCATATAAGGCCACGCTTCCTGCCTTCTGACAGCAGGAAGTGTCCATTCATTCAAACTCGAAGTAAAAGGAGGAACTTCACGCGTTCAGAGATCTGCTCTCAGTGGCGCTGTGGCTACCCCCCCACCCCCCCGCAAGTGTCGGATGGTCAAATACCTTTAATTTTAGTGTACTGTGTTACATTATAGTTTCACTTATTCAGAAGAGCTGTGGCGCACCGCTACCCCCCCCCCCGCAAGTGTCGGATGTGTTTTTCAACAGAAGCATTTTAAATTGTCTCGAAACTACTGACTTCATATTAATATTGTAGTGCATATGTTGTGTGTCCCGTGGGTCGTACAGTATCAGAAATCAAGAATAAATGGTTTGATCTGAAAATGGCTTCAAACAAACATCTCGCCGCAGCACGGACAGGAGGTGGTCAGGAGATGGTGGACAATAAATGCCACGCTACAAGATGCCAACATGTTTTGCAGCACAAATGATGCGCGCACCTCCTGGTCAGCGCGCACCTCCTGGTCAGCGCGCCTCCTGGTCAGCGCGCCTCCTGATCAGGGCGCCTCCTGATCAGCGCGCCTCCTGGTCAGCGCGCTGATCAGCGCGCCTCCTGATCAGCGCGCCTCCTGGTCAGCGCGCTGATCAGGGCGCCTCCTGGTCGGGGCGCAACCACATTCTGCAGGTCATATTTCGGATCAGATATAATAATCTATTGCTCTGATGGTGTTTGCACAGCAGTCCAGCAATAGCATGAAGATCAGTCTAATTCGTACTTGTTCTGCGGCGGTGTATGGGGATTTTATGTACCTGGGTATTAATTTGAGGAGCGGCTTTGATGACCAAGGGGAGCGCACGACTCATGAAGCCTGCGCGACACACCAGACAAATTAAACTTAAAATTATAATTCTAATTCAAACAGAATAACCTATTGTCAAGAATAATTATGGTGCGTGAATATTTTAAACCCAAAATATTTTCTAAATAACGAAATATGAAGTTATTAGTGGAGAAATCCCGTCTGGATGACAGCAGACTGACGCTCCTAAATTATACGACAGGTCCGGACCACTCGTAAATTTTGTTCGTATCTGAGAAAAATCCTAGGATACGAAAACATTGTTGGATGCCACAAATGATCCTAAATCACTCGTACGCACAGTATAAGCACAAATCTGTGCGTACGAATGGTTCGTGCATGAGGGCCAATAAGTGTATTATATAACAGATACAATGCCTTGTCATTCAATAGCTCTCTAACTCTATAAAATACTGAAATGGATTTAGAATTTTTTTTTTGATAGAACTTATTTCCAAGACAATGTTTAGTCAATTATAACACCCAATAACAACCATTTTAACCGATTTAAAAATTACAGGTTGCATTTTGTGCTTTTTCTTAGGGACAGCACAGTTAGGGCGTAGGCCATTTACAGATCTGTGCATCCACACCTAGAGGAATTTGGAGTTTCACCTATTTTTGATTTTCATTTCATTCATTTTACTGCATTTTTTGAAACGCATTTGCTTGCACTGCTACTGGATTTTTGAAAGCTACAAATGTAACCTTATGCAAATTTATGATTAAAAACACAAAGCATGAAAATCTAGTGTTGGGCTCATTTTCTTGATGGCATCTGAATGATGCACACTCTTTGTTGAACTTATCCAGGAAGTGTGCTTGGTTCTGAGATTTTTTGGAGGTTTTGAACAGTTACTTAGTTTGATTTTTAAACAGCATCACCAAATGGCCAACTTGTCCTGGCCTAGGAAAATTACCAGGTCTTGTACCAATTGCAAAACGTTAAATAGAGGAAGAGCAGCCATAATGCAGGATACCTTATGGTAAACTTTGGGGTCACTGCTGCTTGACTCTAAGAGCTGTGAGGTGACATAGGGGTGCGTCCTGCAAATTAAGGTTGTTAGTGCCTGGTGGAATATGCTGGTGAAGATTCTCAGTCATCCAGGACATGATAAATCAAAAAGGCGTTCAATTCAAGATCAACTGGACTTTATTTGTAACAGAAAACGTTTCGACTTCTGTCCAGAAGTCTTTTTCAATTCTGGTCTTTTTCAATTCAGGCAATTCTGCCTGGTGGAATCTTTCCCGAACCCAGCCTAAGCGGGCCTGACTGTAGTATTGTTTGGGTAATACTCAGAAGTCTAGCGGGGTCCAATTACCGGTTAGCCGAGGGCTAGAAGGGTGTTAAACCCTGAAACAAAAACAGGTCACAAATAGTTTTTCTAGAATTTTTGAGAACTGTGGTAACAAGGATATTGGTCTATAATTGTTGAACACATATATCACCATTTTTCAAAAGAGGAAAACTGAAAGTTATGCACCATAACTCATGTTCCCTGAAGGAAGGGAACGAGGTGCAACACTATTTCTATGGGAATTGCGCCCCCATGAGATTACCTGAAGGAATACACTCACGCCTTTACGGCAGTGGGCGTCAGCGTCACCCCCGAGGCCCCGCCCTCTGGGTACTTAAGACGGTAGCGCCCATCCAAACGGTCTCCAAGTGCACTTCACCGGGCTTTGGCATTGAAAAGGGCCAACTGTGTTGCACCTCGTTCCCTTCCTTCAGGGAACATGAGTTATGGTGCATAACTTTCAGTTCCCTCATCAGTCAGTCACTCGGTGCAACACTATTGCTATGGGAACGTAATTCATTCACGCCCTTGAAATGCTCAGTAAAATGCATGTTTGTGAGAACTCTGGCCTATGTACGTTAGGCGTTCTGGCTACTCTCAACTGTGTGTTAGAGAGCACAGCCTGAGAAAACATGTCACATGCAGAAACATTCACAATAATGTTTTTGCCAAACGTGTTTGTGGGACTCCAGCTTGCAGCAGCATAGGTGTCTGCAACTGGTACGTCCTTAGAAGAGGACCACGAGGAATTCATGCCTCGAGTGGAAACGGACGTGTGCCCCAGAGGGCACCTGTTGACCTTTGCTGCTGGAAAAAAAGCCCCTCCTACGGCTTCAGTCACTCAATGTGAGAGGTACCGTTTTGTCAGGGCTTTGCCAACGGCTGGAGTGGCAAAACACATGAACAGCTGGATTGCTTTCCCCAATCAGCAGTTCTCTTTTATTATCAATTATTTTTAATTTTCTTTAACTCCCAAGGCCCAGACAGGGCAGAGTGCTCACAGCCTCTTACGTCCCTCAGATAATGTGGGATGTGGAGGGAATGATAAAAGCTCAACGTCCAGACTTCTAGTATTTAAAGTTGGCACCATTGAGACATACGCGGGGTTTATACACAGGGTGACCTTTGACCCCTCAGAGGCAGACCTTTGTACACATTGGGTGCACAGATAAACGTGAAGGTCCCCTATACATTTAGCTGAGCAGAGATCCAAGAGTGGATCAATTCCATAAGACAGCAAAGCTATCTTAACGCTGCTCAGAAGTGTAATGGAAGCTCACATAGAGCCTTCAGGACTAACTGAGGGACCCAGTCCGGGGCCAGAGTCCTGTTGACAAAAAACACCTTCATGGTGGAAAAGGAGTGGCCCCCTTTTTTTTTTTTTGGGCTAAGTTGACTTAGCTCCACCTCCTGTGTGGTGTTTAGACGTAGCCGGTCAGGCCTGAGGCCTTCAGCCTGTTCACTTTAGTGGCCAAGCTGAAAGCTGCCACAGTTCTGGACGTGGGTGGAGAAGCTACCCATGTGCCTGGGTCAGCAGGTCCCTATGAGAGGGCAGCTGCCATGGTGTCCCTGACAGCATTGAAATCAGCTCAGAAAACCATAGTTTCTGTGGCTACCTGGGGGCTATTAATATCAGGGACAGAGCTCCCCTGCGTACACATTCCAGCGTCACCTGAATTAGAGGGACGGGTGGAAAAGCGTAATACAGCACCCCTGCTGGCCAGTCATGAGCCAGGGCATCTGTTCCCAGTGGTGCGTCTGTCTCCTTTAGAGAGAAGTACAGGTCACAGTGTGAGCTGGTCTTGCATGCGAACAGGTGGAGGCTCTCCCGTACCGTGACCAGATCTGGTCCACGACTTGTGGGTCCAGTCTCCATTCTGAGGCTAACAGAGGCCCTCTTGAGAGGGCATCTGCTCCATAGTTTAGTTCGCCCGGGATATGAGTCACCCTAAGCGACAGTAATCTTGGGGTACACAATGTAAGCAGTTTTTGTGTTAGACCGAGGAGGGCACGGGACCTTGTCCCCCCTTCTCTGTTGATGAAGGACACCGTTGTCCTGTTGTCTGATTTCACCAAGACATGCTGTCCTGCGATCAGTCCCTTTCCAAAAAAGTATTTCACTGACAGGAACACGGCCCACAATTCCAGGAAGTTGATGTGTAATCTCGCTTCCTTTTGTTTCCAAAGGCCTTGGACATTCTGATTTCTGCAGACTGTCCCCCATCCTCCTTTTGAGGCATCTGTCGTGATTACCATGCGGGATGACTTTCGTCCCAGCGGGACTCCTTCCGTGAACACTGAAGGGTCCCTCCATGGTTTTAGGGCTGCAAGGCATTCTGAGCTGATCCGAATTTTCCTTGCTCGTATGAAAGGAACACGGCGTGTCTGCTTGTTTAGCCATACCTGCAGGGCCCGCATTTTCAACAGTACGTGTGGCACACAAGGTATGGCCGCTGCCAAGAGGCCCAAGAGGCGTTGGCATAACCTTAGGGGAACCTAGGAACCCAGTCTAAACCTTGCCAGGCAATGGCGTATTGAGGAGATTCGTTCCTCTGAAAGCCATGCTCTGTACAAAGTGGTGTCGACCTGTTCTCCAAAAAATACGGTAATCCGTGATGGAGTCAAGTTGCTTTTCTGCAGGTTTATGACGAAACCGAGAGCCTCCAGATGAGAGATCACCATGTGCGAATGCAGCTGGGCCTGCATGTTACTCTCAGCCAGGATCAGGAGGTCATCCAGGTAGTTCATGGTCCTGACCCCTTTACCCCTGAGAGGGGCCAGCGTTGCATCCAGACATTTTATAAATGTACGCGGTGCAGTTTTTAATCCGAAAGGCAAAGCCTTGAATTCGTATGCCTTCCTCTCGAATGCGAAGCTGAGGCATTTTCTGTGCCTCCTCTATACGCTCACGTGGAAATAAGCATCTTTTAAATCCATGGTGCATGCGTAGTCTCCTGGTCTCACAGACTGGAGGACCTGTCGCAATGTGCGCATCTTGAATTTAAATGTTTTTATTCTCTTGTTCAGCGTTCTGAGATCGAGGATCGGTCTCAAGGACTGGTCTCTCTTGGGCACCAGGAAGTATTTGCTGTAATGACCGAAGCGTGTTTTATGTTTTGGAACAACATTTATTACTCCTTTCTGCAACATTGTTGATATCTCCTCCCTCAGTACGTGTGCACGTGCTGGGTTTATGTTTGACTGCAGCAAACCCGCGAACGGGGGCGGTCCTTGGAGGAACTGCAGCCTGAACCCATGGCGGACAGTCGTCATGATCCATGCATTCGGGAGACACGCCCTCCAGGCCCGCGCATGCGCCGTGAGTCTGGAAGGCATGTTTATCTCCTGCTGCTTGTGTTTTGCGGGTGCGGGAGGGGTGGCCTTTGACCCCTCTCGCTCGGTCCAGGGCGAGCTGGCCTGTCCGACAGAGGACGCCGTGAGGTCTGACTACCTCAGACAGAGCTCGTGCATCCTGCTGTGGTGCATTGTTCGACCTAGCAGTTTGTGTTTCACAAGGGAGGAATTTGATTCAAGAACCAGAGCAGAACGTGCTTTGGTACTGTTATTTCTGTGTTCAGATGAACAAAATTTTGTTTTTATTTCACACATATCAGGGAAATCATGTTTAGTGCATACACAAAAGTCACCAGCTCCTCGTAATGTTCTACAAATAAAGTTTGGGTTCAAGCTACTCGGTTCCCGTACCACTTGGGCAGGCGAACCTGCAAAATTGTGACTTTGTCCCGTTTCATCAGGCCCGGATCTGTTTCCCGCCTGGGTTTACCGAGGAGGTTCTCAGCTGAGCCACCAGACAAAAAGCATGCTCCCCATTGTAAGTAGGTCTCTTCAGTGGGGGGCGCCGCGTGGCCGAGCGATGCAGAGGTTGCGTGGAACCAAACACTCCGGTGTCCCTGGGGGGGCAAAACATTTCCTTCCTCACAGAGGGCTTCGGCCTGTTTCCGTCTCTGCTCCAGCTTATTCTGGATGCGCTCCAAAGCACCCCCGAAGAGTCCTGTCAGCTCGAACGGGTGGTGCAAAAAGAGGGACTGCTGGCCTTCCGGGACGTCCGTCAAAGTCATCCATAGGTGGCGCTGGGCGACGACCACCTCTGCCATAGATCTGCCCTGTGCGATGGCTATTGTCCCCATCATGCGGAGCACAAAGTCAAAGGCCCTGGGAGCCTCCTCCAAGGTCTCTGCCGCGGTCTGTTCATTGGTCATTAACTGGAGCTCCTGTAGCTTCTCTGCCAGGTACGCCTGCATCATGGTCGAAGCGTTATTCGCACGTGCGGCGAGGCCCTGAGCTTGGTAACATTTATTGAGCTGTGTAGCCGAAACGCGGCAGGCCTTGCTGGGCAGTGTTGGCTTTACACCCGTCGTTGCGGGGTCCAGGTGGGACGCCAAAGTATCCTCTATTTGTGGGGCGCTGGCGAGTCCTGCTGCCTCCATCCCGGCGACTTCTAGGAACCGAGAGAGCGGTAGCAGCATGGGAGCTCTGGGTAATCCGGAAAAATTGGCATTCTGTACCTCGTCGTCGGCTGTGTTGCGTTTGAATAAATCCCGCCAGCCTCGTGACCTGTTGGCGAGGCGGGGGGTCTGGCCATGCGATCTGCAACGCGTTTGCCACCCTGCGACACAAGTCGAATAGAGCGGGGACCGAGGCGTCCATTTCCGGCAGGACTGGCGCCAGGTTGCGGGAGAGGTCCTCCCCTTCCCTCTCGTAATCATACTCGGCATCTAAGTCAGATGTTTCAGGCGTCAAATCCCCGTCAGGTGCCAACGTGTCCAAACCATTTCCCCCTTCGACCTGACCGCTGCATTCCAGGTCCATGTTCTCGAGCTCCGGCTCAGGAGCTAGTGGTTCTGTAGGGCCAGTGGCCTGTTGTGCCGCTGCGCCACCCATTGCTTTAGCCACGGCGTCCATGCGGTGCTTTCTCACGACCGCCGGCATCTGGCTGCAGTGTAGGCAGGAGTCGGGGGATCCCAGTGCTGTTCTTGCGTGCAGAATTCCCAGGCAGACAGGACAGGCCTCATGGGTGTCCATCGTCGACAGGGAGTAGCTGCAACCACTGGGGCAAGGGCGCGAGCGAGGGCTCGCTGACCTGCTGGTTTTCTTTGAAATCTTGGTCTTCTGCTTTCCCTTCTCGGGGACCATGTCTGAGAAGCGTCAAGCTTGTTGTTTTAGTCTTATTCTTTTGTTCGAAGATGTCCTCTCCGTCATGTCGCTTTTGCTGGCTAGCATGCTACTCGTTAGCAGGGTAGCGGTGTGACGCAGTTAGCACCGTTGAGTGAAGCAGCTGCGGAGAGAGAAGAAAAAAGCTTTGAAGTTAGGTAGAAGATGCTGGACTAGCTTTCGCCAGCCCACATCGCTCGACCAGAGGTGAGCTTGCTCCCTACGCTGAGCGTACAGGAAATTTCACTGTACGCCCAGCGTAGAGAGCAAGCTCACCTCTGGTCGAGCAATGTGACAACAGAGAAGTCCCACGAAGTTCAGGTTTTAGCGAGGTGAAGGGCAAAAAGAGACAGTTTGGAGGGGCGAAAACCAATACAATCATGGGATATGTGGTAGGAACCAGCCTTTTTGAACCATTTGATTTGATTTGATTTGATTTATTGATTCATTCATTTTATAATAAAAAACACAAAATAATACATTTTAACACACAGATAACAAGAAAATTAAAATATAAAATGAAAGGTGGCAGATGAAGAAAAAATCTTATTGTATCTGCCCTTTATCTTCTAACAAACAATTCAAACAACAAATTCATTAAATACAAAAAAATAAAATCAAATAACTCATTAACTCCCTTAATCACAAAAATTACTATTAAAAACTTGTGTCTTCGTTAAACATATTTCCTTATATATATTATGTATATGTATACATATACTGTATATCAGTGGCTGTGTGTTTTGCAAAACTTGTCATAATAATATTTTATTTGTGTTAATGTTAATCCCACTAACATTATAATTTAAATAATATTTTAATTATTTAAATAATATGTATTTAAATAAGCTGAACCATATGTTCAGATTTAATGGCTGTACGTCTTAGATTTACAGGGGAAAAAGCATTAGAATGAGTTCAGTATTCAGCGAGCTATGTTTGATTAAACGTGCAGATACTTCATTGTGCCTGCCAAACAGATTATACAGTACTGAGTAGAGCGGTTGACTGTTCCAAGATGGCTGCCCTAGCTCGTCAGCGCCAATAGGCAATAGCTGTCCATGAGGGATCTAGTGTTTATATATGATATCTATGCATTCAAGAGCTGATCAGCTGGTTAACTACAGCAGGAACTTTATCCTGCAGCAGTAAAGGCTGCACAAAGCTGCAGGAGCAAGCTTTTTCTGCAGCTCTGGGCTGCACAAATGTACAACAGTTGCTAAATAATTTAAAATAATTTATTTTAAATAAAATGTTCATGCCGATTATGCAGCTCATCCATCAGTCAGCCAATTGTGTGTATGCCCACTCTTATTTTGAAAAACCGAGATAGAGCGAATCTACCATAAACAAACCATGAAGTACCAAGGGACAACTGAATTATTATATTATTATTATTATTATTATATTATCATATAAATAATAATACCTGTGATGGACTTGCGACCTGTCCAGGGTGTACCACACCCCTTGCACAGTGATAGTTTGACATGGGCACCAGTGACCCCTATGACTGAAAAAGGAAGAAGCGGGTAAAATATCATGGATGGATAATAATATTTATAATAATAGTTTTTTTAAATTGATTAACTAATAGTACTAATACTGATAAGTATTAATAATAACAATTATTATTATTATTATTGTCATTATTATTATTGTTATTATTATTATTAGTGGTAGTAGTAGTAGAATGAATATTATTTAATGATTTAAAAATAATTAATTAATCAGTTTTGTCATGTCTAAACTTTTAATTCAATTTTAAACTTTTAATTTGCTACTTCAGCTTGCTAAGACGTCAGAAAAATAAAATACTTCTGCTAACAAGCAATAAAATAGTTCTTAGATTAAAAAAAGAAATCATTCAGCACTCTGTCTGTGACATTTCTGTAGAAAATGTTTATTTTTGAAATTTCCTTAGAACTTTGTTGCTAGGTAACATCAAAGAGGCCAAGTGTTCCATGATAGCCTTTGTAGTGTTCATCTGTGGGCAGAGCTTAAATCATTCATGATGATGTTGAATGACGTAATCAAAATATGATGTCACTGATGATGTCATAGAATAAAGGTATAAATATAAGCTGGACTGATCTCTGGTTCATTTCTGTTGGAAAAGCAAAGTGAACGCATCTAGTCATTTTTGTTCTTGCGGCATAAACGATTTGTTTTATCTTACTTTAGAAAAGTGTTTCATGGTAAAAACAAAAAGAACGATGCCTTCCCGCAAGCAAAGAGGAAACCGTTTATTACTCAACGCCCTTTCTAATGTGAAAGTTAAAAATGATGGCACGCAGTCTGATGTTGATGATTCCATGGTTGAAGTGGGGGGTTTTTTCTTTCCAGCTCTGCCAAGACGAGAGCCTGAAGTTCAGGCCTCTTCTTGTTCAGTTCAGCCGGAACCTCTACAGGTTCAGGTTGTGAAAGTTAAAAATGATGGCACGCAGTCTGCTGAATCAACTTTAAATGTTAATGAAGCAGAAAATTCCATGTGTGAACTTGGGGGGGTTTATTTTCCAGCTCTGCCAAGACGAGAGCCTGAAGTTCAGGCCTCTTCTTGTTCAGTTCAGCCGGAACCTCTACAGGTTCAGCCTGAACCTGTAGCGGAAAGCAGCTCGGTCGAAGTTACACAAAGTCACTCGACATTACCCAAAGAAAAAAGAGTCAAACCAAAAGTACATTGCAGTAATGTACGGATCATTTATACTGACGGCGAAGAGCTTATTCGACGCACCAAGATGTATGATGGTCCAAGGATTCCAAGAGGTTCGTCCGAGCCTGCGAAGGACTATAGCGCAAGTAAAACTCTTTTCAGACCTAAAGATTCTAAGGTACCAAATAAAAAGCCTCCCACCCAGTTTCCAGCTAACGCAAACAAATTAGTTTCTGGATTTAGCTTTGCTGATGCTCTGGCTGCAAAACGCAAATCAGCTACGGCAAGTGCAGCTTCAGTGCCAGTTCAGAGTGCGTCAGTTCAGAGACCGTCTGCAGGAATGTCAGATTCTTTTCAGAATCCATCTGCAGGAACGTCAGATTCTGTTCAGAATCCGTCTGCAGGAACGTCAGATTCTGTTCAGAGTCTGTCTGCAGGAACGTCAGATTCTGTTCAGAATCCGTCTGCAGAAAGCAGCAGCGCTGCTGGCCCTTCTCCACGGCCGCAGCCTCCGCAGAGTTCACACCCACAATCTTCCACTGAACAGAAAAATTCAGTTGAGAAGGTTCTGGGAGCTGCTAAAATTACAACGGGACATCAAGAAGAGCCTACTAGAGCTGTTATCTTTGCATCTGACGTCTTTGAAATGATGATTAAAAATGACAACCAACTTTCTGCGTTGCAAACCCAGAACGACGATCTCCAGAAACAGTTGAAGTTTCTCCAAGAAAAGGTCGAAAGAATGGAGGCAATGCCTTCTGGAGACCAGGAGAAAATTTTCCAGTTAGAGACCGAATTAACTGGGGAAAAGACAAAAAGGCATGAAGCTGAAGATGCTATTAAAAAAGAGTCGGAGGAGAAAGAGTCTCTCAAAGCTGAACTGTTTCAGAAAGATTTCCAACTGTATGAAAACAACCAGAAACACAGTGTGGAAACGGACAGGCTGAAAACGGAGGCAGCAACTCTGAAACAGCGTCTAGACTCTTACAAAGCCAACACTGAAAAAGACTTGGCTGATAAGACACAAGCACTGCTGGCAAGGAATGAAGAATATTGCAATGTTGTGAAAAGAAGCTATGACCTAGAAGCAGCTCTTACTGCTGAGAAAAGTAAGACAGCAAAGGCCCAGGTTCTCTTGACACAGCAAACGGAAGAAGTTTCCAAGTTAAGACTATCTCTGAAGGAAACAGAAAACGTATTTGAACAAGAGCGTCAGCAGCAGAAGCAAGAGATGTCCCGTCTTGTGTCTGAACATCAACAAGCAGAGGCAACTTTGAAAGCAGCTGAGACAAAGTTGCAGGAAACATTTCATCGTGAACGGCAGGTGTGGATGGAAGAAAGATCCCACCTGTTGGCAACAGCTGCGTCACTTCAGGAGGCTTTAGACAAGAAGGAGGAAGAAAATAAAATTGCAGCGCAGAGGATCTTGGAAAGAATGACAACTTTGGAGGAACAGATGGAGAACTTGGGGAGTGGAAAGAAGAAGAAGAAGTCAAAGAAAAGACCAAACTGTTGTATCTGTTAATGGAAACACATCCATCCATACAGCAGCATCTTCAGGCTACACTCTCACTCACACCTTGAGAATCTTAACAGGGTTTTGTCCAGGAATGCTGGTTTATCCCACAAAAAAAAAAAAAAAAGATTCTACATTGCCCTTAGTGTGTGTGAAGATTTTCTACAGACTCTTCAACATTAAGTTCTATGACTCCAAGCCTTCATCTCAGCCATCCATCCATCCATCAGCCATCCATCCATCCAGCCATCCATCCAGCCATCCATCCATCCATCCATCCATCCATCCATCCATCCAGCCATCCATCACGGGAGTCACGTGTCCATATCCAGCCATCACTGTGCGAGAGACGTGGGACACCCTGGACAGGTTGCAAGTCGTCAAATGTCCTTCACAGGGACACATAGAGACAAATGAGACAAACAACCATTCACACTGACTCGCAGTTTGTGGATCTTGACAAAAAAACAAGATTCAACATTGCCCTTAGTGTGTGAGATTTTCTGCTGAATCCAAGATCGATGACTCTTCAACATTGATCTTATGACAGCAAGCCTTAATCTTTAAAAAAATAAATAATAAAAAAATAAAAAACTCCATGAGACGATTGTCTGTCCTGTCCAGTTTGTCTGCACCTCCCCGTGTGAATGAAGGAATAAAGGAAGGAAGGAAGGAAGGAAGGAAGGAAGGAAGGAAGGAAGGAAGGAAGGAAGGAAGGAAGGAAGGAAGGAAGGAAGGAAGGAAGGAAGGAAGGAAGGAAGGAAGGAAGGGTATGTGTGTGTGTGCGTGCGTGTGTGCGTGCGTGCGTGTGTGCGTGCGTGCGTGCGTGTGTGTGTGTGAGAGAGAGAGAGAACAGGTCATTTATTTTTATTTTTTCATTAATTAAGAAAAAATGTTTATTTATTTTTTTAATTTAAATGCCTGGTGCATATAAATGGTTACATATAAATGGAGTTGAAATCGACAGAGTTTATGAGACAAAATTTTTTTGGTATCATTCTGGATAGCAAACTTATTTGGAAGCCTCATCTTGAATATATTATAAATAAAATTGCAAAAACTATTGGAATATTGTTTGAAATAAAAGATTCAATAAATGTAAAAGGCTTGCATATTAGTATATACTCTTCCTTGATTATGCCCTACTTGTTATATTGCTCAGAAATATGGGGAAATGCAAATAAAACTACAATTGACATATTAATAAATTTACCAAATAAAGCAATTAGGCTTATTAATAAAGTGGGATATTGTGAACCAACTAATAAACTTTTTATTCAAAGTAATACCTTAAAATTTAATGACATTGTTTATATAAAAATACTGGAAATAATGTATAAAGCACAGAATAAAAGTCTTCCTTCTGGAATTCAGAAATTATTTAAGTTAAGAGAGAGTAAATATAATTCACGAGGTTTGTTAATATTTGAACAAGCTAACGAGAAAAGTAAACTAAAATCTAGATATACAGTATTTCAGTTATCAGCGTGAAACTGTGGAATGAACTGAATGATGATCTCAAATTATGTGCTTTTTTGGTGAGCTTTATAAAAGCCTTAAAATGTAAAATTATAAAAGCTTATGGAGATGTTATGTAGATGTATATATGTATTGTGTAACCATGTATGTATGTAATGTGAGTATGTGTATGCATCGTATACATGCATATTTAAATATACAGTAAATGTTTGTATGTGCACTAATATATATGGACAGTAGATATCTGTCATTATGTAGACTGCTGAGTCTATGAATAGGGTAGGCAAGTACTTTGTATAAGCCTTGGCTTCAGCCTATTCCTTTTTTGGTAAATTATTGATTTAACATTTTATATTGTTTTCCTTTTGCTTGTAATGTTTTTAATTTACCAAAATAAAGTTGAGTTGAGAAAGTTGAGAAATGAAATGGTTAATTCACATTTGAATTGTTTTTGTAAATGTATTTATATGTAAATGAGATGGGCATTTGATATCACAATATATTGATCGCAGACTTGTGAATTGAATAGAATCAGAATCGTATCGTAACACTTTGTGATATCGAGAAAAGTTGTATTGTCATACAAACAAATCAATATAATATTGTATCGTGGTAAAGCTGGTGATTTACACCCCATTAGCTCGTCAATCCAGTCAGAATTAAACTCAGTTTCTCCAAACTGAGACTGTTCAAAGTTTTCTATAGATATGAGGCTCCAAGAGTTTAAACTGTACTGGTTACATCAAGTGCATGCCTAAAACATCTCAACATCAACCCTAACAACCCACAAGAAGGAGAGGAGGGTGAGTGGTTTGCATTAGGGATGTACGATATTATTCCGCAGGGTGGCTGGACTCTCCCTTAGAGATAGGGTGAGAAGCTCAGTCATCCGGGAGGGACTCGGAGTAGAGCCGCTGCTTCTCCACATCGAGAGGAGCCAGTTGAGGTGGCTCGGGCATCTGGTTAGGATGCCTCCTGGACGCCTCCCTGGTGAGGTGTTCCGGGCATGTCCCACTGGGAGGAGACCCAGAGGAAGACCCAGGACGCGCTGGAGGGACTATGTTTCTCGGCTGGCCTGGGAACGCCTTGGGATTCCCCCGGAGGAGCTGCTCCAAGTGGCTGGGGAGAGGGAAGTCTGGGCCTCCCTACTTAGGCTGCTACCCCCGCGACCCGACCCCGGATAAGCGGAAGAAGATGGATGGATGGATGGATGGATATTATTGGCATGGTATCAGTATCAGCCGATATTAGCATTAAAGTTCAATATCGGATATCGACCATTCCATCAAAATAACTCGCCTATATAAAATACTCTGTTTTTGTATGACAACCCAGTGACAAGGATGCCTGCAGTGGCAGCACAACATGATGACATCACGTGCGCCTACCTGATCTCACAGCTGAGAGGAAAATTTGAAATGTTGGTGGTGTGGAAGTTTTTTTTGTTTGTTGATGATGTCGGATTCCGAAGATTTTTGGACTACGGTAAGCCTAGCTAGATCGTCTTCAGTCAGATATTTTTCTGACGTAGCCTTACCCGAGTTACAAGCCATGATTTCTGACACCACTGAGAAGCTAATAGCCGATAGCACAGATTGAGTTTTACCACAGACATTTGGACGCCAAGTGTTAGCCCCGTTAGCATAATTAGTCTTACAGCACAATGAATAGACAAAAACTTTGATCTTAAAAAGGATGTCCTGCATGCACCGGAGGTCAGAGGATCCCACACTGCAGCTAGGAACCTGGAACAAACCTCCACAAGTGAGAAAGCATCACAGGTGACTAATGCTAATAAATAATGTTCTGACAAAGGAAAGTATATAAAATATTGGTATTGGTTATCGGCCAAATAACTTTTAACATTAGCATATCAGATATCGGCCAAAAATCCAATATTGTGCATACCTTAACTCATATGCTGCTTTGCCACTCTTTGCAAATGACAATGCTAGAACCTTCAGTTTATTTTATAGATATACTTTTTATACTTTTTATACTACTATGCAAAAACTCAGGACAGTATTACACTTTTATTATTTCATTTTATGCTTATGTTCATTAAATGTTTAGTGTTTTAGTGTTGGTGTAAATTTTCATACTTTTATACTACTATGCAAAAACTCAGGACAGTGTTACACTTTTACTATTTTATGCTTATGTTTATTAAATGTTTTAGTGTTTAAATGGTTACTGTTGCACCGAGGGACTGAGAGAAACGCAATTTCAATCATGTGTATGTCCTGTACATATTGCAGTTCTGACAATAAATTTGACTTTGACTTTGATACCCAGTTTGCATGTGAGTTCAGCTGGCAAAACTGAGCTGCTTATTACTATTTACAAATTTGGACGTCTGTACTTTTTAGTTTAAGTCTCAAAATTGAAAACATCTTCAAAAAAACGTCAGTTACTTTTGTTTGCACTACTAGGATTACCACACAGTCATGGTTTTACATGATTTGTCTGTGTGATTCATAAACTATTTCAGATTTAATTAAGGTGAGGGAAACATAAAGCTGGTTAATGAACACAAAATAATACAGAAACACTCTGGTGACTTGAGTCTATAGTCTTGCATCTATAGGTATCAATGCAGAAGAAGACTCAGCAGTCATTTATCTGCTGATAAATGTTTTTTGACAGCTACTTTAAGCAGTAAGCAGATGGCTTTTATGAACATTGTTTCACAGTGTTGTGTAAACAAGTTGTAATCCCACGCACATGCAAGCTGAAGACGTGCAGAACTAACCTAACAACACAAAACATGAAACACATGAAGTTGTGTTTTTACCTGGAGAGCAGGTGATAACCGAGCGGCTTCACTTCAATAAGGATTTCCACATATGACCCCACTTCTGTTATTCTTTCTATAACTTTATTATATCTGCCCCTTTTTTCCAAACAATTTATTCAAACAATAATAATCTTCAAGTAACAAAACAAAATAAATAACTCCTTGAGCGACAATTCATATACAGGTAGTCCCCGATTTACGAGCGCTCTGATCTACGAGGTTCCAGACTTACGAGCTGGCGAATTATTGGAAAAAACGCAAAAAATACTGAGTTTTCCGGTGTTTTTTCACCACAGTTCGTTAGCTAAACATGTGGACACACGTTTCCGATCATTTTTATGCACTCATAAGCAGTTTTTCGATGAAAAACGAGTGTTTGTAGTCGCGCTAGCAAAACCGTTCCAATTTACGAGCGAATTTCCGGACTTACGAGAAGCGTGGCGGCCGTTCCAAATTACGAGATTTCCGGTTTACGAGCGCCTCGTTGTAACGGATCTCGCTCGTAAATCGGGGACTACCTGTAATACATATTAAGCTACTTCATAGACTGTATTTTCTTTTAACAATTAAACTTAGATCATTTTACTAACATGCACATTGTTCTGGCATTTTTAACATCACTCTCCAGACCATTCCAGAATCCATTTCCCTGGATTGAGGTAGACCGTCCCTTCAAACTAGTTCTGAATTTTGGTTTGACAAATATCTCTATCATCTTAACATTATAACAACTTTCTCTTTTAACATTGTGTGTGTGTGTGTGTGTGTGTGTGGGGGGGGGGCGATATTTAAAGGTAATGTGTTGTTATTATGAGCCCTTTACATAACTGATCAAATATTATAATCTACCAAATCATGGAACTTCAATAATTTCAGTTGATAAAATAATGTGCTTGATGGATGACAGTAATGCTTTCTAGTGATAATTCTTACAGCTCTTTTCTGTAAAACAAAAATAGAATTTGTAATTGTTTTACACGCTTTCCCCCAAACATCAAAACAATATATTAAGTATGGAACAATGATTGTGTTGTACAAGAAATACAGAGCTTTATCATTAAATAACTCCCTTACTTTGTACAGTACTGCAATAGATTTAGCTATTTTTATTCTTACAGAATGTATGTGTTGTTTCCATGTCAGTTTGTCATCAATGATAACACCCAAACACATTGTGCATACCTAGTTTGCATGTGAAATCAGCTGGCAAAACTGAAAGTTATGCACCATAACTCATGTTCCCTGAAGGAAGGGAACAAGGTGCAACATACTTGCTATGGGAATTGCGCCCCCGCGTGATTACCTGAAGGAATATACTCACGCCTTTACGGCTAGGGGTGTCACCGCCGCGCCAGAGGCCCCGTCCTCTGGTTACTTAAGCGGCGTAAGCCCCTCCATCTTCCTCTTGAAGAGAGCACTTCACCGAGCTTTCAGCATTGAAAAGGGCCAGTTATGTTGCACCTCGTTCCCTTCCTTCAGGGAACATGAGTTATGGTGCATAACTTTCAGTTCCTGTTACACTGAGAGGTGTGGTGTGGAAAAGAGGAGACATCAATTGGGTTTTGCTGTGCAACAAACACGTCTGGTTTAATGTTTTCAGGCATCAAAGACAACATCAGCTCCCAACATGGCATGCCTTCAATCAGAGACTCTCGCCCACTTAGCAGTCCACTCCTATATATACCCAGTCAGACCCGCCTTCAATTCAGATTGGCCAGTCATCTCAGCCTTCCAGAATGGAAAAGACAACAAAGTTAATTATCACAAAAAATCTAAACATCAACAATTATTGTTAATGGAATATTGAGTAAATATTTCATATACAGGTGAACAATGAACAATAAACAATGAACAATTTACTATTCAGATTATGCTTGTAATTGATTACTTTGATTTTCAGTTCTCCACCAATCAAACTCCTGCTCTCATCAGCTCACTTCCTATATAAGAGATGGGTTTGAGGCGGGCTTCCTCTTTATCTGGAACACAAGATGGCTGCCACAGAGGACACACTCACATGGTAACAAACATTTCAGTGTTACTTTGACACCCAACTAAATGTTCACCACCCCACACAGGAATTAAAATAAA
>JBBPBX010054269.1:0-23536 GCA_038048925.1 Garcialebias charrua
CTGCCCGAGATAAGCAAAAAACCACAAACGGTGGACGCCCGCTCTTTAAGTGACCCTCCGCGGTCTACACCGAGCAAAGCTCCTGCCCCTGCACTGCGGACTGGACAGTCCGGGAGTAGCAAAAGGTCACAGAAGTTCCAGGAAAAAGGCACCATACCTCTAAGCTCTGAGGAGATAGTGGACATAAGTTGGTTGTTTGAAAACTTGAATGATACAGAGGATGACCGAACTGGTACATTGAGTGACCTTGTCTTTGATAACTCAGAGCACATGGATAACTCAGAGCACACAGTTAGTGACAACAATAGCAAACGACAAAAAGAAAAACGTCTCAAAAAAGGCCTTGAGCTACAACATCAGTTTAAACAATCAGTGATGAAACAGTGCGCTGTAACTGCTGTTGAGGCTCACATGCAAAACAAAACACCCTCTGAGGTGTGCCCAGGTCAAAAGGTCGTATCCCAGTCGCAAAAAAGCGAGAATAAACACCGTCGTCTCAAAGGTCCTCTGACCTCAGAAGAGGCAGAGAACATGCGTCGGTTGTTAAAAGAGTGGGATGATACTAGCGAGAATGAACACTATCGTCTCAAAGGCCTTCTGACCTCAGAAGTGGTGGAGAACACGCGTCGGTTGTTAAAAGAGTTGGATAATACTAGCAAGAATGAACAAGATTTTCAAACTGACATACACCGAAATGTTGGTACCAGTTGGAACAGTGACTCAAAATGGTTTAAAGGGAGCCCCGCCCCTGAAGCACCTCAGATTGAAAAATCTGAGACAAGCAACGAACCACAAAAGGTAGGTGTTCACTCTCTAAGAGACCCACAACGGTTCAGATCGAACCAGATGGGTGAAAACCAAGGTCCATCGGTGGGTGGACTTCAAAAGAAATTGAAGGATGAGGACCTATACTCATGTAACTATGCGTGGTCCCAACAGAAACCCCCGAGCCTTGGAACTGCACCTCCCGCGCCTCGAACAGAACAGTTCAAGACAGGCAAAGAGTCACGAATGTCCAGGAATGATGGCCCAACACCTCTATGCTCGGAAGAGACAGAGGAAGTAAGTAGTTTGTCAGTAGATTTGAATGTTACTGTGCTTGACCAACCTGATACAATGAGTGGCGTTATCATTGATAATGACACTATCAACATTGACCAACCTGGAGCGATGTGTAGCACTGTCTTTCACAAAGACTCAGAGCACACAAATAACTCAGCGCACACTACTTCTGACATTGCCATGGATGTTGACAGCAAACCAACTGCTGATAGTCAACAACATCCTGAAGGTCATGATGCTGACAGCCAACAAGATGCTGACAGTAAACAAGATTACACAGACAGAGTCACACGTGAACAGAAACGTGGGCCAAGACCTGTGAGGTTTCTGTGTAACTTTATACAAAGGGGGGTGGCTAAGAAAGCTTACCTGCCTATCACACTGGAAGGTGTCCTTGAGCGTGAAGCCCTCCTGGATGGCAGTTCTGATATAACTATTATGTCGGCCAAGCTGTTCAAGGAGCTGAGGACCGCCGCTAACGGTGTTGACAGGCAAATACCCTTTGAGAAATGTGCTATTGAGCTACAGGGTCTCGCAGAGACGAGAACAACCCTAACAGCTATGGCTATGGTTCACATGCAGATTGGCGAAATGACACTACGCCACCCGGTGTACGTGTCTAAACTTGACTCATTCCCATTTTTGGTTGGCCAAGATTTTATAAACCGCTTCAACGCGATTATAGATTATGGTCGACGGAAAATGTGGAGCACAGTGAGAAAACCCCTGCCAATAAAAGTGCTTCCTAGTTGCGATACAGACTGCCTAACCGCAGGTACCGCAGAGGACACAAGGGACTGCTCATCCGAGGACGAGAGCCCGGTAAGTGAACCTTCAACTACAGGTGAGACAGAAGAGACCCAAAAGTTGGACCAAACTCTGGCCCAACAAGAGAACCTCCTCTGTGAGCTGACACATTCAGCACTCCCTGACCACTGCCTACCACAGGTAGTGAAAGGTGTTGAGATCCAAGGATCCCACACCGATGACGCTGTACTGTCCTCTGAGACAGGTAATTCGGCAATCAACCAAGCTTTCAATGAAACCTTGGTTCAAGGGCATCTGAGTCCAGAAAATGACAGTCAACCAAACGCTGACAGTCACTTGGACATCATTGTTGCAGATTACGAGGACCCCTCATCAGACAAGAAGGGGGCAAACTCACATTACCTACCACAGGTAGAGAAAGGTGTGGAGATCCAAGGACCCCACACCGAGGTTGCTGTACTGTCCCCTGGGACAGGTAAATCGGCTATCAGCCAAGCTTTCGATGAAACCTTGGTTCAGGGACATTTGTGTCTAGAACTAGTCAGAAATGACATAGTTTTTACAGACTCAAAGAGCCCCTCTTCAGTCAAGAAGTGGGAAGACACACACAACGACAGTGACCCGTCGCAGTCTGTACAATCAGACACACCTGCGACTGCGCCGACGGTTGTGACACACCTGAATTACACGGAAAGAGGTAAACGTAAGAAGATACGTTGGCCAAAACCTAAACGATTCCTGTGTACCGTCTTCTCTCAGCTGCGCGAACAGCTTAAACTAAACGGTGGCATCCTAACTTGTGCCCATGGACGGACGTCCTCACCTGTGTTCGTGGTCCCCCATGACCAAAGGGGGGTGATGTTAGGCCATGCCAAAGACAAAGATTTGAATGTACACCTCAGAAACACTTTTGCTTTCGCCCAGAAAAACCTGGAAAGATCCGCTGAAGGACGTAAGGCGTACTATGACCAGAAGGCCTCTCACAATGAACTCCAAGTGGGAGACAGAGTCTGGTACTATACGTTCGCTCCAGCAACCGGGAAAGGAGAGTCCGAGACCGGAACTCTCGCCCGCAAACTAATGCCCAGGTGGACTGGACCTCATCTGATAACAGACAAAGTGTCCTCAGTCGTCTACGAAATCAAAATCAGCAAAGGCCGCAAAGAGCCAATTGCTAAATGGGTACATCGAAATCAGATCAAACCTTACAAGGCGTTCAATGACTCCACAAAAGACAAAGATCTCACAAACTCACCGACTTCATGGGATAATAAGGTCGTCCAAACACAAGTTAGTAAATAAACTAATCAGGTTTAAACTACCGTATATTCCACCCTATAAGTCGCATTGTCCAATTTGAACTTAGAAACGCTAAGCCTAAAACCCACAACAAAAAACTAATCTTAACAACCGTTTAAATCCACGAGATTTAATTTGACCTCGGTCATAAAGTTGAGACCTGTTTTCTTGTGTGTTGCACTTTGGAATCTGACGACAAGAGTGTGTCGAAGCAGTGAAACGTTGTTTCCTTGTTGTTTAGTCATTACTGTTGTCATTAGTTGAGATATTGTTTGGTTCTGAACACTCCCAGCCAAAAAGGTTTTGTATTAACATTGGTTAATGAATGATATGGATTTAACTATGCCAACATGCAGTTCGTTTTGTTAAATCTCAATCGTCGAAGAGTCAATGTAGTTTAAAGCTACTTAAGGTACCATAAACTACACTGGTCTCACAATTTCTAAATTGAACCGATTCGATCGTTTCTATTTTAGATTACCTATTCATTTTGATGAGTCTCGCCATAGACTTCAAAATTTATTAGGAATACCAAATCTTGCGTCGTTCGTCTAAAAGACAACAGACATTTAGACCAAACTATATTTCATTTCTATTTTAGTTTAACCTAAACTAAGTAATGAATGGAGGAATAGTTTGGAATTAGAGGCCTTCGTTACAGAAGCCCTCCAAAATTTTATAGGTACAGATCCCTATATCTAATTTTACAGAATTGATCCACCCCTTAATTGGTAATTGTAGCTGATCTAAACCATGATAGCTTACATACCAGGTGCATATAGGTAAGGCTTAATGTAAAATCCCAATCATAAGCCCACCTTAAAAAACCACATAATTGCATGACACATAGAACCAGAGTGGCACTGACTGGAAACCAACCAGCCAACAACCTTCGATGTGGGGACCTGCAGCTCCAACGCTTGGTCTTCAACCTTCATCCAAGGGTCGCCTCCTCTGCGTCAATCGAGGGATCCCCTCTACATGCTGATTATGAAAACAATTGTTGCTGATCAATCAACAAAACTAATCGTTGTGGAATTACTGCTGTGGAATTACCGCTGTGGATTATAAGACTTTGCTTTCCAAGGGATCACAGACTTTGTTTTCCAAGAGTTAACAGACTTTGTTTTCCAAAGGATTAAAAGCTTTTCGCAATGGGATTACCTCCGAACAGTATGGAATTTCCAAAAACTTTATGGGATTATAATTTTTGATTTTTCTTTTCCACTTGCTGGATTACTTCAAGATCAAAGACAGTTCAAGGTTTCCTTTCGTGTTGGACCCCATCCCCAAGGACTGGCGATGGCTTCCAAAAGGGGGGAGATGTAGTGGACCTACCCAGGGTCAAATTAAGGTTTTTGAACTGTCCAGTGATGACCTTTACTGACCTCTCAGTAAAGCAAGACATTTACTACAAAATCATTCATTTAGCTGTAATCTGATAAATATAGTCACCAAAAGAGACTATTTCTATCTTTGATTTTAGGCTGATGTGATCAAAAGAATAACATTTGTCATTTTCATGATGTGTGCTTTTAAGCTGTGTTATTCTTTAAGAGTTAAACTGTGTTCACTGCTGTGTTAAAGGGAAATCTCGGGTCACAGAGACCCGACTGTTTTGTTTAGAAATAAGAAGACAGTTTAATCCGTTGTTTTTCATGAACAAGGCTCCAGCTTTCTCTGTCTGTTCCTAAACATTTCCCTCTGCTGCTGGCTGTAACCTTGGGTCCTGATAAGACAAGTGAACTCCTCGACTGGTCCTTCCTTAAGTACTAGTCCTAAGTTTTGCTGACACACTTGGGAGTCGGCAAGAGTCCGAAAGAGTTTGCTGGGAATTTCAAAGAGATGTGAACCTTTCCCAAGAGCTGGGTACGTTTTGGTCAAGAGCTAACGACCTGCGTCTTCAGCTAAGGACTGATAACAGGCTGTTATGAGTCCACCTCGAACGAGCGTTTGTTATTCCTTCCTGGAATAAATTATCTTGAGCCAAGAAACCACGACTGTCACGACTTCTGCCGACGAAAGCGAGTATCACCGACACCGACAAGGTAAACACGCGTGGAGTCCAGCTTGGACTTGCGGGACCGACGACTCGTCAGTCTAAAGTTGACCACAGCTCTTTACCAGAACCAAGGCGGACGTCTTAAGGTAAAGGAGCAGCTGTTTGCTTGCTGGAGGTGTGATGATATCTTAGCTGGACGCGTACGGAAGAGTGTCATCTGGTTTCATAAATGCAAGATAAACTTCCTCTCTTAACCTCCCAATTCTTCTTAAATCTTTCCTCCTACTCTTTCCCCTCTCTATCTAAGCTGGAAACTATAATTAAGCTGAAGAGCCCACAGACTAAATATGTTAACATCCAATATTGAAGTCTGTTGTGTTGAATTTAAGTGTGCTGACGTTTTAAATTGAAAGAAAGTGAAATCATGTCAATCAAGTGTAATGGTGTTAATTTAGTTGATTTATTTTAAATAAATGATAGTGTCTCTTTGACATATCAAACTAAGTTAACGTCTTTGTCACTTAATGGCTCTGTTTATTTGTCCATCATAAAGATCACAGAAATATTGGGTAAACTGAAAAAGAACAGAATCCGTGAATTTACTATTCAATCTGAATAAGTAAATTAATTAAGGTAAAGAGGTCAGTATTAATATTGACCTCCTTATAACCCCTTACAATGTCTATCACTGAATGTTAGGAAACGCCTTGTGTCTGTGACTTTCCTTCCCTCCATTGATTACGGTGACATTCTCTACATGAATGCTCCTACAAGCACCCTGCGGATGTTGGATGTTGTCTATCATGGTGCACTAAGATTCATAACTGGTTGTGATTATCGTACCCACCACTGCACCCTGTATTCACTGGTTAACTGGACATCATTAACCTCACGCAGACTCTTCCACTGGTACATTTTCATCTTCAAATCACTTCTTGGTCTGCTGCCCTCATACATCTCCTCCTACATGTCTTTACGTGAGTGCAGCTACAGCGTGCGCTCTCAGGACATGATTACCTGCAGTGTTCCGTCAGTGAGGACTGAACTTGGAAAAAGGGCCTTCTCCTACTCCGCTCCTGCTTCATGGAATATCTTACAAAAAGATCTGAAGCTCTCGACCTTGACTTCTCTAAATGGTTTTCAGAATCTGTTGGAATCCTGGCAAAAACCAATGCAGATTTGTTCCTGTCTTTGATTTTATACGTCTACCTTATAATGTTTTGCTAGTTTTTTGATACTTTGTTAAAAAAAAAAAAAAAACTTTCTTTTGTTTTTTTCTCTCTTTTGTTTTCTATTGTTTATTGTTTGTTTGTTTATTGTTTATTGTTTAAGGAAATTCTACCACTGCTGTTCATTGTTCTTTAGTTTTAGCAGGTCGCTTTCGTAAATGAGCCCATGAGGTTCAAAAGATTTACCTGACTAAATAAAGGTTGAATGAATGAATGAATGGGTGGATGGTTGGTATTGTAAAGCGCTTTGGGGCTCCTCACAGGGGGCTGGAAAGCGCTATATAAATAAGCTCCATTTACCATTTACCAAATAGAAATATTTTAGCAAACCAAACGTTAAGGACTGACATATGAACTCTATAAATAATGTCTAAAGATGCATGTATTTTATTTGTCAGAAGGACCCTCTCGTGAGCAAAAGGATGGAGGGCCAAGTGCTACAAGAGAACTCCACTGTGTTCCAGAGCTGGTCTTGAGTGATGAGGAATGTAAGGAAGCCATCTCTTTTATGAAGTATTCATCAGATGAAGAGATGATCAAGAAGAAAATGAAACTGACGTTTCCCTACCACCGCAACATTGTGCTTGATCCCCAGCAGTCAGGAAACATACTCACAGACTTTCCACGTTTCAAAAATGTGAAAGGCTTGGTGTGTATCAGTAGATTACACTGCAATAAGTTCATGTTGTAGATGGGTAGTTAATAGCTCTTATTTACTTCTCAAAATCTATTGTGCTCAATTCCCACCACAGATTGAGCTGGATTTCCTTTGGATGTTTGGAGAAGAAGTATCAAGCAGACTCCTGGAGAAGTGGCCAACAACATTCAAGAAGAAAACATCCCTGACCTGCCCACCTTCACATACCAGCACAGCATCGTCGGAAAGGTATAGCAAAGACATGTTAATGTTTTTTTTTTTACTTTCTTTTTTGTTTTATGTTACATCTACAGTACTGCAATCATCACATCTCTCTCGACAGCCTCCAAAGTGTCACGCCCCCCTGGTCCATCCACACCTGTGCACCACACCACACAGGTAAGGAGAAGTTGTTCTGTGTTTCCATTTTTGCAGATGTTCACATCTGTGTGTGGGTTTCAACAGAACCAACCTGCTGCTCTCTCCTCATGGTCCAGCCTTCTGTAGCTCCTCCATCTCCACAACTCTTCACCACACAGGTAAGGAGAAGTTGTTCTTGTCTGTGTTTTCTTATCTGCAGATGTTGACGTCTGTGTGTGGGTTTCAACAGAACCACCTGCTGCTCTTGCCTCTCTGTCCTGCCTGCTGCCCTAGCTTATCTCCAGTGTCACCTGTTTGTGACCATCAGCAGTGAGTAGAACTTGTTCTCTGTCTGTTTTACATGTTTTATTTGCAGGTCACTGTCCAGCTGTATCTTCACATGTTCATCTTTGTGTTAATTTCTACACAGATCACCTCCTGGACTTTCCTCATGGATGAACGTGTGTCCTCTGTCCTGCCTCTGTCGTCCTGCCTGCGGCCCTAGCTTGTCTCCAGTGTCACCTGTTTGTGACCATGCAGTGAGTAGAACTTGTTCTCTGTCTGTTTTACATGTTTTATTTGCAGGTCACTGTCCAGCTGTATCTTCACATGTTCATCTTTGTGTTAATTTCTACACAGATCACCTCCTGGACTTTCCTCATGGATGAACGTGTGTCCTCTGTCCTGCCTCTGTCGTCTTGCCTGCGGCCCTAGCTTGTCTCCAGTGTCACCTGTTTGTGACCATGCAGTGAGTAGAACTTGTTCTCTGTCTGTTTTACATGTTTTATTTGCAGGTCACTGTCCAGCTGTTACTTCACATGTTCATCTTTGTGTTAATTTCTACACAGATCACCTCCTGGACTTTCCTCATGGATGAACGTGTGTCCTCTGTCCTGCCTCTGTCGTCTGCCTGCGGCCCTAGCTTGTCTCCAGTGTCACCTGTTTGTGACCATGCAGTGAGTAGAACTTGTTCTCTGTCTGTTTTACATGTTTTATTTGCAGGTCACTGTCCAGCTGTATCTTCACATGTTCATCTTTGTGTTAATTTCTACACAGATCACCTCCTGGACTTTCCTCATGGATGAACGTGTGTCCTCTGTCCTGCCTCTGTCGTCTTGCCTGCGGCCCTAGCTTGTCTCCAGTGTCACCTGTTTGTGACCATGCAGTGAGTAGAACTTGTTCTCTGTCTGTTTTACATGTTTTATTTGCAGGTCACTGTCCAGCTGTTACTTCACATGTTCATCTTTGTGTTAATTTCTACACAGATCACCTCCTGGACTTTCCTCATGGATGAACGTGTGTCCTCTGTCCTGCCTCTGTCGTCTTGCCTGCGGCCCTAGCTTGTCTCCAGTGTCACCTGTTTGTGACCATGCAGTGAGTAGAACTTGTTCTCTGTCTGTTTTACATGTTTTATTTGCAGGTCACTGTCCAGCTGTTACTTCACATGTTCATCTTTGTGTTAATTTCTACACAGATCACCTCCTGGACTTTCCTCATGGATGAACGTGTGTCCTCTGTCCTGCCTCTGTCGTCCTGCCTGCAGCCCTAGCTTGTCTCCAGTGTCAACTGTTTGTGACCATGCAGTGAGTAGAGCTTGTTCTCTGTCTGTTTTACATGTTTTATTTGCAGGTCACTGTCCAGCTGTATCTTCACATGTTCATCTTTGTGTTAATTTCTACACAGATCACCTCCTGGACTTTCCTCATGGATGGACGTGTGTCCTGCCTGCCTCTGGTGTCCTGCCTGCCTCTGGTGTCCTGCCTGACTCTGGTGTCCTGCCTGACTCTGGTGTCCTGCCTCTATCCATCACCTGTGTGTCAACACCTTCTGCCTCAATGACTGCTGCCAAAAAAAACACACACCTGATCTGATGGACAGACCTGCTCACATCAGGACCACACACCTGAACTCACACCTGGCCTCAAATGCTCCCAACATTCATGGTTGAGCAATGGCTAAGCAGTTCCATGTGATCCAGGTTTGAACTTGAGAAAAACATCATACAGACTGTCTACCTACACTTCAATCAAAGTAAGGGAATTCATTTTCTTTTTCTGCTGCTTCGAGCTTTCTTAGAGCTCATGGACTTGTTTTTCATGGACATGGACTGCACACCAAAGCACTGGTTTCACGATGGGTGCAACATGTTTCTGATAGATGTGATTTGCTGCTGATTGATGTCAATACAGTAGCTGCTGCTCTTTCAGAAGTGTTCATGGTTGACATCATTTTGCTGATTATGGTTGAGAACTGTTTAGGAAGAAATTTGCATTTTGTATGCTTTTTCTGTGCTGAAAAATACATTACTGTACTGTACTGCACTGTTCACTAAGGCACTTTGTCGGGGGTTTCCTGTATTGTGTTCTGTGGAACACTGATGGACACTATGTTTTTTGATGAACCCTATTATGCATTTAGGGTCAGATTACAACCTGACAGAGTTCTAAAGGTGTTTAAAATTGACAAACTATGTTATTTTAAACCGTTTGATGTCCAAAGAAAGTACGGCACAACAGATTCCTCACTGTATGTTGTTCCATATTGTCATTTAATGACAAGCAATAGTCTGTTTTAATGTGTTTTTAGGTATTTTGGCCTGACAAATAAATGTTTTTATTAAGACTTTTTGTACAATTTGTTTTTGTTTCAAATGCATTGTTGAAATTTTAATGTCTAAGTGTGTATTTTTTTCAACGGTTACCTCCATTATGGCACAGATTTTAATATCTGTTTTTAAATTGAGTAGAATTTTTTACACACTGAGAACTATTCAGAAAATAATCCTATCAACACCATTGTTGTGCATGGTTCTAACACTATGAAGTGTTACTTTATATACATTTTAACAATTAAGTAGAGTAAAATAATAACACTTAAATGTGTAAAAAATACTCTTTATGGAGTGATTTCCACTGCTGTGTTAATTCCAAATAACACTATCTGTGTTAAAAAATTACTCAATGTAGAGTTAATTTAACACTGGATTATAAAAAAGTAAATTCCAAATAACACTATCTGTGTTAAAAAAATACTCAATGTAGAGTTAATTTAACACTGGATTATAAAAAAGTAAATTTCAAATAACACTATCTGTGTTATAAAGTTGCTCAATGTAGAGTTAATTTAACACTGGATTTTCAACTCTTATAAAAGAGTAAATTTCAAATAACACTATCCGAGTTAAAAAGTTGCTCAATGTAGAGTTAATTTAACACTGGATTTTCAACTCTCATGAAAGAGTTAATTTAACACCAATTCTGATTGGGACCCTCTGGAACAGTGTCAAATTTGACTCTATTTGAGTTGATTTAACACTGCAAAATTTGCTGTGTACAGGAACTAACATCTTACTCTACTAAATCACTTTTGCACAGCTGCCAAATTCAGGACAAGTGTGGGGCACCATAAAAGAAATATTTGTAAAACAAAGATCACTTATGGAAATAAATGCATAACATGAGATTATCTGAGAAAATCCCCACGATTTCATGATAAATTAATTAGTCTATTAGGGCAAAGCATGAATAATAAAAGGCTTTTCTTGTAATTAGATCTCAACGGACCCAACAAGCTTTAAACAAATCCAGAACATTAATATGGAAGCAGAGTGAAAATAAAAAAGTGTTTCCAGGATTCCTTCGTGCTGGCCACAAAAGGCTGAGTCTATTAAGAAATTTTGAAAGACAGATTTTTGTTGTCTAAACCTCCTAAAGCCAAAGCAGATCAAAAGAGGCATTAGTATGCAGAGACAAATCATGTTTGGCTGAGGTTTCTCTATCCCCTCCCCTTTCCACCAGCTCCAGCCATTCCCTCCCGTGTAGTAACTAATGGCTGCTGCCTCACAACGATTGGAACAACAGTTGCTAGCTGTATTTTATTATGCATGAGTATATTTCAGAATTAGGGCTAACCATATGTGAAGACAAGAACAGGTAAAGTAAAAAACACACGTGTAGGCCACACCGCTGCATACAACATCAGTCCTTATAATTTAGGCACCGAGTCAAAAAGACAAATTTCTGTCGGTTCACTTTTAAGAAAACACCTGCCAAAGGATGGTAATGACAAACAAAGCAAAAGAGGATCTGAAATTGAGGCCAGTCATTTGAAAATGGGGAGTCACCCTGCAGGCTTGGCTTCAAACCAGGGCTGAGAGTGCCATCTACAGGCGGAAACTTTTGCCAGAAATGATTTCAAGCAGCAACAAGCTGTGAGACATTTAACACCTCGGTGCTTTTTGGACATAATTACTCGCGGAGAAGCATTTCCTAACACCAAGTTTTAGTTGCCGATAAGAAATGTGGTGTAATCAAACTGGCTTTTATTTGAAATCAACTCCTCTTTGTGTAAAGTTAGGCCTCGCTGTGAGCATTGTACTTTCTCTTGGCTCAACTATGAATTTCAGCCCAATTATGATGACTAGTTTACGTCTCGCTCCGAGTTTCAGTGCCACGAGCTACATGGTTGAGGGCCCAAAAAGATCAGCAGCCTTGCACATCCATCTCCAAGTGATTATCCGTGCATGCTGATTGCAGGCGCGTATTTGATGTGGCACATCCAATCCAAATTTTTGTTTTCATTTTCTCTGCCATTCTAAAGTGTTTGTGGGGGAGAATCTCATTATTTCAGAGCAGCTACAGCGCATGCAGGGGTGCACATCTCCTCAGGCTTGCTGGCCTTTAATATAACAAGAAAGGTAAATAAAAATGTTTCTCTCTGTAGGCCAGGGTGTGAATAAATCTATTCTCTTTCGAACAACCGTAATATTCAAAGCAGGGAAGATAAAGCACACCCTCCTTGCTTGTTGTGGATGATTGCATGTGTCTGTGTGTACGTGCACCAGTGCTAATTTGCACCTTTTCAAGGACCAGGTCCCCTCTCCTGCTCCTCGAAAACATTCCACATCTCAGCGTTGCCATCACAGAATGTCAGCTCCTCCAAGCAATTTCCTCTCAGCCATTATCTGATGAGTGAGAGCGGTTTCCCATTGGCAGTTGCAGATGATATTTGGGCTGAGCCATAGCTGGCTGTTGAATGTACCACTGGCTCCTCACCAGTCCAGTCCCCACATGGCTGGCCACTGGGGGAGGACTGTTGGGCCAACTGGCCACTGAGGGGTGTAATCACTCCTCTGGCATATTTTGCACAAGAAATCCTGACTGGGGCGAACTTGCGCAATACTGCTGGGCCAGAAGATGGCAACATTGAGGTGGGATAAACTACAGTCTGGAGCCCAGTGATGCTAATGTAAACCTTATGTGTGGAGATTAGGAAAGACTCTTTTTAGCTTAGTGATCCTTATCATGCTGCACAGAAGTTATTCCGTTCCCTGTATTGAAACGTTTAAATGTTTAATGAGATTTTTTTTAAACCAAGAGACCTAATTTAAAGTCATTATCTTGAAACACACTACAACACACGGCAGTTTTGCACCTTAAAGTAGCAGTAGATAAAGATTCTGCATGGAGACAATGCTGTCTTATTTTCCAGCTTTTACTCCCGAGAGTTCACAATTAGGAAGGCAAAACTGTAACAAAGGCGCTAAATGGGATGCCTGTGGCGTGTTTGTGTGTGTGTGTGTGTGCAAGTGGAGCAGAGAGATAGATTAATGTTGAGGAGCATCAGCTTAGAGGATGTTTTGTTTCCCCACTGTGTGCCGAGTGCAGAGGGGGAGTTAGGGGGTTCCAATCTGGTCACTGAGTCCTGCGGTGCGAAGAATGTTTGGAGTGTGCTCGGCGATAGTGGACTCCATTACAGGGCTGAGTCTCAGGGTAGCCTGCCTTTGTGCTGCCAAGCTATAGGAGGTTAATCAGATCCTGGCTCCATTATGAACGCTTGGTGTTTCCAAAGGCTTCTTTGAATAGAAAACTGTAAGCTCTCGTAGAAATGAATCTGGCATGTGCGCCTCTTAAAAACAAAATAAACACATAAAAGGAACAAGGCCGGATATAGTGTTGGTGTACATTTGAAGTGATTCTGCATCCTCCAGAGCAAAATCAAATGAGTGCTTAATGGAGGCCTAGTTATTAATTGTCAGAGATTAAGAAATTCTCTTGCAGCTCCGCAGCTGCCTTCTTTGTTTGCTGTTAAGGGCAGATTAGCGTAATTGATTTTTCAACTCTTAAATTAATTTCACATTGTGAGTTAATGACATCTGCTTGCACAAAATGTGTTGGTTTCTTATCAGCCTCTTGTCATGAAAGCAGGACACGTAGTTAAAAAGTGTTTGACCTGTTGTGTCAATGGTTGGTGAAACAATCTGATTAGATTTTGTATCTCTTGAATACTTTTTAAATTTAGTTTATTTTGAATTGTTTGTAGGCCAATCTGAGGCAGCTGATTGTGACATAATAGACAACTTTAAGTTCCCATCTATGGAGGATGGAATATATAATTCAATTGTATATTTAATGATTTAATGGCATATTTAATATTGATATGTTGTTATGTATTTATTTATTTAATTTTGTCATATTCCGTCCTCCATACCCGATAGAGGTGGTGTTTTTGGAGCTGTTTTTCTTGATCTGAAAAAAGGGATTTAGCACAGGAAAACAAATATTTAATGATTACCGTAGGTTGTAGCTTTACGTTTTCTTCGCATGCACTTAATGGGATATAATGATTTTTGACAAGATATAGTTTGTGTAGAAAGTCATAAATCTTCTGAAGTTGTCAACTGGTGTTCTGAAAAGATTTGTGCTTCGACCATCGGTTTTTATTCCATTAATGACCCTCCATCATTGTATTCTAACTGTAATATTCAAATGTCAGCACATTATTCTGTAACCTATCTGAACGTTGACACAAATTGCAAATAAACGCACAAACTCGTTGGTTTGTGTTATTAAAGCAGTGCTGTTTGCATCTTAATGTGTTTATATTATAAAATGTGTTTACCTTCAATTCAAATAATACAACTGTAGAGCAATGCATTTTTATGTCAGGGGAGAGGCTGTATTTGAATATAAGTGCAGTATTTTTAGTTCAAATTTACTTTATTTCCTTGTAACAAGATTAAATTTAAAATTTCCAGTTTTTGGTTTGCAAGCAAATGTCAGCACTGCAGAAACAGCTAAGATGTACATGAACTCTAATGTTATCTCACTTGTAATAATTTGGCTGCAGGCCAGACCAGTTATACCACTTTATAACTAAATATTTTATATAAGCAAACAGTTGAAACTATTTTTTATTACAAGCTAGTGTTTTTTCATCCTAGCTTATTTTTCAAAAGAATAACTTATTGAGTAGAGGGAAGGTCTCAGAAATTAAAATAGTTTGAGCTGACATCTTCACTCACCCAGTTTGTTACAATAAAAACAACAAAATATGAGTTACTGTAGTTAGAAGTGTAGCGGGATGAGAGGGTGTTATTTCATTCAAGACAAGCTGTACGCCGATGTCCCCCATTGCTGAGGCATTAGAGTACCGTATTCGTCGGCGTATAAGTCGCACCGGAGTATAAGTCGCACCAACCTAATTATGCCCAATTAAATGGAAAAATCAACGTATAAGTCGCACCGGCCTATAAGTCGCACCGGCCTATAGGTCGCACCTCACGTGAACTGGTGTTTTGCCCAAAATGGACTGGCTGCCAAATTGTTTGGAAGGACTTTTGACAAGATTATCACATAAAAACTACAGTATTTTGTTTGATGTGTCTTAGTTGAACTTTTCATTAATAAATGAACATAATTTTTGTATATTTTGTGTCTTTCATCATTTATCTTTAAAGATAAACACATAAAAATATATTGGTGTAGTCGCAGGGCTTAGAAATGTAGGCAAAAAGGTGCGACTTATACGCCGGAGAATACGGTAGTCAATGATTCTAGTTTTCTATAAAAAGGGTTCCCTTATCAGTCAGGTTCCCTCAGTGCAACATATTGACTATGGGAATTGCGCCACCGCGCGGTTCACCTGAAGTAATACAATCACGCCTTGAATAAGGCAGGTGGGCGTCAGCGTCAGCAATGAGGCCCCGCCCTCTTTGTATAAAAGGAGGCTGTCGCCCCACCTTTCTTTCCTTTCTTTTTGCCCTTCACCTCGCTTACACCTGAATTTCGCAGGACTGAGGACTCCGTGTGACAGGAACGCTCGACTGGAGGTGAGCTTGCTCCCTGCCCAGAGTGTCACAGAGGGCCTCTCTGCGAGCGCTAGGGTTAGAGGGAGGCTAACCTAGTGTCATCGACATTTTATTTTTCTGCTGTTTCGCCAATCAGTTAGCTGACGCTAACTGCGCCACACGCTACCTGCTTAGCTAACGGAGCTAACAGGCCAGCCGCCGAGAGCAGCTCAGCAAGAAGACTTCTTCGCCACGGTTAGCGGACTGCTAACTGGCTACAACTCGACGTCTCTTCTCGGCCATGGCTCCGGAGAAGAGCGAGAGAAAATCGAAGAACTCCAACAAGACCAGCAGGCCAGCGAGCCCCGGCTCCCGAGCCTGCTCCAGTGGATGTGGCTACCCCCTTTCAGCAGCGGACACCCACGAGGCCTGTCCGGTCTGCTTAGGGTTGCTACACGCGAAAACACTCGACGCTATTTTCTCGCAGATGGCTCAAGAGAAAGGCAAGTGGAAATCGAGTAACTCGGCTGCTAACTGGCTAGCTCCCACGGTTAGCCTGGCTAACCGAGAGCTCCCATGACGGCGCGAGGCGGATGTCGGGCTTGTGTAGCGTTGCTAACACGATTAGCGCTGCTAACACGATTAGCATTGCTAACACGATTAGCGTTGCTAACACGATTAGTGTTGCTAACACAATTAGCGCGGCTACGAGCGGACAACGGAGGACTCCATTGTGAGGTCTGTGGAAAAACTACTTAGTCTAGCTTGCTAACAAACCTTCTGTTCTGTCTGTTTCGCTATCCTGTGTAGCCGAATCAACGAATCCCACAGCTGATAACTAAGTTTGTCTACCGATTGTTGCTCTACTCGACAGCCCGTTTAGCACCGCTAGCGGGCTCACGAGTATCTCCACATTCATGCATACAAGGAAGCTCTCCGACCAGCAAAGAAAAGAAAGCAGTCCAGGAAGAGGAATTTCTACCTACCTGATCAGCTACGCTGACTGGTAGTTTCCTTGCGTCCATGGCGAGAACATTGTGATGCTGAGAGCTTATCCACCTACGGGCTAAAGGATGGCTCTCAGACGTCAACCATGTCAGAGTTCGAGGAACCCTGATGGAGTGGACAAGGGCGAGCAAAGGGAATTTCCTCCAAACTGGAGATAAGCCCAACTACCATACCTGCAAACTAGTCACCTTTCGGCGAAACTCGCCTTTTTCAAAGCAAAATATATCATTTACGTGATTCGTGTAGATCCGATGAGTTTTTGTTTTCGGGGGTGGGGGGTCAGACCCGTGACAGATTAGAATGCATCATTTCCCACTGACTGGATTTCAAGACAGAGCAAGGCATCTTGTCGATAATAAAACATCTTTGTTGGAGCGTGTCATTTTGGCCAATCACAACCTTAGGATAGACAGGGGGGAGGAGACGACAGCGAAATCTTTGAACTGAAGTAAAAAAAAACAACTCTGCAACGCAAGTCCAGAGAGCTCTGTACGAGTCGCGCGCGGAGGTTCAACAGAGCGCGAGGGAAGAGAGCAGAGAAAACGGTTCGAGCCAACTCCTCCAACGTGTGTGAGCTCTTGAAGCTTCACAAAGATTAAAAAAAAACCCTGCAACACATTGTTGTTTTTGTTGACGTAACGTTAACGTAAAATTTTCGTCAACGCCCCCTTTTTTCATGACAATAACGAGACAGTAACTAAATAAACATTGCTCTTTAATGATTAAAACGTGACGAAATGTGTGTGAGTTTTCGTTGACGAGACAAGACTGAACGAAAATGTTAGTCGGTGGTCCGTCAATAATTTATATTTCTGCCCATAATTTAATTATATTCTGTGTCGGAAAGTCAGCTGTTTGGTCACGCCCACCACCGTGGTGTTGATGCAGCACGGCCACGCGCTACGCGCTCACCTGTGACTTCCCTTTTCAAACTGGACCACATGGAAGATGCTGCAGCATGTTAAACGAAGGGGCTCGGTCGGTGGCCGGCCGGCCGCCAGCCCAGAAAGGATTTATGGACTTATTTTGTATTTAACCCAACTGTGAGAGAAGAGAAGAACCGAATGTATGTATTTTTTTTAATAAATCCTGTCCTTGTTTGAAGCAGTTTGGGTTATAGAATTGTCGCTGCTGTGTGGGTCAGGTTCTGGTTCTGTTTGGACTCACTGCTGACTTGTCACAGAATAGCGCATTCACGTTTGACCTCCGCGTCAACTTTTTGCCTAATAAGCTCATTTATAACAACTGCGAGGAAGTGCTGTTGTGTAGTTATTGCATTTGAAGCGGGTATACAAGCATATGCTGTCAGAAACTTTTTCTGCTCCTGGTTTGGTGTGTCCAGGATCTGCTGTGGACCGAACGGTTCGAGACGGTTCCGAGAGAGTCCGTCGTTGTTTTCGACAGTTGAATCGCTGTGTTGCTGAGCGTTGAGCTTAGTGTACCTGTAGAATGTGATTTGCTATATTTCAGAATTTTACTGCTCTGTTCATAAGCGTTTTTATGTGTTGAAAAGTCCGGAAACTTTTGCTAACTGATAGCTACTTTCTGTTCAAAATGGCCGTGGCGTTTGTTTATGTATTGTGATTGGTTGTCGGGGCTGTGTAGAGACACACTGTGATAGGTCAGAGGGAAAGAACTACAACTCCCATGACTACTTGAGTTAAGAACTACAAGTTCTGTGATTGGTTGCGTCAGCTCACTGTGTGTCGTCAGACGTCAGCCGTGACTCCTTACACACGCACACTCACAGGAGAAAAAGCCGTTCTTTTTCTTCAGAGAGTAAATAAATGAAGTTATTTCAGCGTTTGTCACATCCAGGTACAAAACTCATCCAAAAAGTGGATTTTTATCGTGTTGTTCAGTAACCATCGTGATTAAAATAAAAACTATCTCTCCCTTCGAGATGATGACTGGTCGACAAAACACCTGACTTGATTTATAATAACTGCATAAAGTATTGTCAGATAAATTCTATAATCTTCAGTGACAAACTCAGTGCTCCATTTATTATTATTTTGATTTGGATTATGAATTGTGCAATAGAATAACGAGCTAAAAATAAAAAAATAGACTTTCTGAACTATAATACAGATACAATTCCCTTCTTTTTCATTTATTCATTTTTTTTTACCCAGTGTCATTTTCTTTTTGGCCTTGACAACCCAAATATTGTGGACTTGAACTTTTTTTATCGGCTGTCATGCCTGCAAAAGTGAAAATAATATTGTGACAAATGCTGTCCACTGAGGCCTGATCCACCCACAGATGTAATCCTCTTTGACGTGACCCAATCTCATTTAAAGGGGGGCTCTCTTTTTTTCTTCTGTTCTGGGCGTGCTGGTTTTAAAACAAATTAATTTGTAAAGACTAATATGTTTTCTTTTTTTTTTAAGACTAAAACTAGACTTAAATTTTTTAAGTTTTTGTCGATTTAAACTGAACTAAAACCATTAAATATAGAAATGACTAAAACAGACTAAGACTAAGAAGTATTTTAGTCTAAAAGACTATGACTAAAACTAATATCAAAATGGCTGTCAAAAACAACACTGCTGCAACATGCAGTTTTGCAAAGTGACACGGGAGAACCACGCTGATGACGGAGTCGTAAACTAACCACCACGGTGTGTATCACTAAATCAGAAAACTAAAAAGCCCCTCCTAAATTCACTGTTGGTGGTTATTAAAATGTCACCTGCTCATTGGGTAAAGTTAATATTTATTGAGTGTCACCATTGTTTAGTAAAATGGCATTTTGTGTTAATAAAACTAAATAAAAATTAATAACAGTTAATTGCACCCCTAAAGTCACTGATAAATTGTCACATTAATTTCATTATCTTAGCCACAGGAGTGAGTTTAAAAACAGGATGATGTCTATATGAACTAGTTGAATGAGGTGTGTCTAAAATATCCTGATGCATGATCAATAATAATTTAAACAATTTTTTAATCTGTCCACAGGACCTGACTTTATTTTGTTAGATGTCTCTAAAATAGTTATTGAATCAAGTGTTTACATGTAGGTAAACATAGATGTTTAACAACTTGTTAAAATACACCAGAATGCAGGAAATGGCATCTACTGGGCGGCCGTGGCGTAGTGGTAATGGCAGTCGTCCCCCGATCGGAAGGTTGGAGGTTCGAATCCCGGTTCCGCAAACCATGTGTTGTTGTGTCCCTGGGCAAGACACTTAACCCCGAGTTGCTCCCGGTAGGACTGGAAGGCGCCTTGCATGGCAGTCACCGCTACCGGTGTATGAATGTGTGGATGAATGGGTGGATGGTTGGTATTGTAAAGCGCTTTGGGGCTCCTCACAGGGGGCTGGAAAGCACTATATAAATAAGCTCCATTTACCATTACTTTATTCTGGCAAAACATTTAAGAAATGATCCGCTCATGCTCAATCAGTTCATCTGGACAGTTTCTTTTTAGTAGAAACGTTTCACCCTCACTCCAGAGGGCTTCGTCAGTCAGAGTAGTCCCAAGCACACTGAAGTTACCCCACCAAGTAAACAACTTAAGTGGACCAATCAGTTTGCTGTAGCCAAGATGGTTTCTGGGGGTTGTCCTGTCCCACGTCTCATTTAAGAAATGAGTTTTTACTGTTAGTAAGTAAGTTTTATTTATATAGCACATTTCACAGACATGAGAGTCACAAAGTGCTTTACAAAAGGAAAAATAAAATCACAGAAATACTATAAAGTAAAACATAACAAACTCTAAAATCAATGTACAAAATTAACCAAAAGCCTGTCTGAAGAGATAAGTCTTAAGTTTTTAAATGCATCTGTTGACTCGGAGCAGCGCATTGTTAGCAAAATGTTCTGCTGTATTTGACTTGCTGCTGTTGTTGGTTGTTAATTTTTTGGTTGACACTTCTTCTTCTTCTTATTTCGGCTTTTCCCTTTTCAGGGGTCGCCACAGCGAGTCATCCTCCTCCACCTCACTCTGTCCTCTGCATCCTCTGTCCTCACTCCAACTACCTCCATGTCCTCTCTAACTGCATCCATATATCTCCTCTTTGGTCTCCCTCTTTGTCTTTTTCCTGGCAGCTGCATTTCTAACATCCTTCTACCAATATACCCACTGTCCCTCCTCTGGACATGTCCAAACCATCTCAGTCTGGCCTCCCTAACTTTATCTCCCAGTTGTTTAACATGTGCTGTACCTCTGATGATCTCATTCCTGATCTTATCCATCCTTGTCACTCCTAAGGAGAACCTCAGCATCTTCATTTCTGCCACTTCCAGTTCTTTCTCCTGTCTTTTTGTCAATGCCACTGTCTCCAGACCATACAACATAGCTGGTCTCACCACTGTCTTGTAAACTTTTCCTTTGACCTTTGCTGACACCTTTTTGTCACAAATCACTCCTGAAACTTTTCTCCATCCACTCCATCCTGCCTGGACTCTCTTTTTCACCTCTTTACCACATTCCCCATTTTCCTGGACAGTGGACCCCAAGTACTTGAAGTCCTGCACCTTTGTGACCTCTGCTCCTTGTAGCCTCACTGTTCCACTGGCCTCCCTCTCATTCACACACATGTACTCTGTCTTACTACGGCTGACTTTCATTCCTCTTCTTTCAAGAGCATACCTCCACCTCTCCAAGTTCTCTTCCACTTGTTCCCTGTTCTCACCACAGATCACAATGTCATCTGCAAACATCATAGTCCATGGGGATTCCTGCCTGACCTCATCTGTTAGTCGGTCCATCACCAGAGCAAACAAGAAGGGGCTCAGAGCCGATCCTTGATGCAATCCCACCGCCACCTTGAAGCTATCTGTCACTCCCACAGCACATCTCACCACTGTCCTGCTGTCCTCATACATGTCCTGTACCAGTCTAACATACTTTTCTGCCACTCCAGATTTCCTCATGCAATACCACACCTCTTCTCTTGGTACCCTGTCATATGCTTTTTCTAAATCCACAAACACACAATGGAGTTCTTTCTGACCCTCTCTGTACTTCTCTATCAACATCCTCAAAGCAAAGATGGCATCTGTGGTGCTCTTTCTTGGCATGAAACCATACTGCTGCTCACAGATAGTCACCTCTTGTCTAAGCCTTCCTTCCACAACTCTCTCCCAGATCTTCATTGTGTGGCTCATCAACTTAATTCCCCTGTAGTTGCTACAACTCTGTACATCACCCTTGTTCTTAAAAATGGGAACCAGCACACTTCTTCTCCATTCTTCAGGCATTTTCTCACCCTCAAATATTCCATTAAATATTTGAGTCAAAAACCTCACTGCCATCTCTCCAAGACATTTCCAAACCTCCACTGGTATGTCATCAGGTCCTACTGCCTTCCCCTTCTTCATTCTTTTCAGAGCTTTCCGGACTTCACCCTCACTAATCTTTCCCACTTCCTGGTCCACAGTTTCTATTACCTCCACTCTTCTTTCTCTTTCATTCTCTTCATTCATTAGCTCCTCAAAGTAATCCTTCCATCTTCCCATCACACTCTCCTCACTTGTTAGAACATTCCCATTCCCATCTTTAATAAGCCTAACCTGCTGCACATCCTTTCCAGCCTGATCCCTCTGTCTTGCCAATCGGTACAAGTCCTTCTCGCCCTCTTTAGTGTCCAGTCTCCCATATAACTCATTGTACGCCCTCTGCTTTGCCTTAGCTACTTCCCTCTTTGCTCTATGTCCCATCTCCTTATATTCCTGTCTCCTCTCTTCAGTCCTCTCACAGTCATATTTCTTCTTGGCTAATCTCTTTCTTTGAATGGCGTCCTGCACTTCACTATTCCACCACCAGGTTTCCTTATCATCCATTCTCTGTCCAGATGACACACCAAGTACCTTCCTACCTGTCTCTCTAATTACTGTTGCTGTAGTAGCCCAGTCACTTGGAAGCTCTTTCTTACCACCCAGAGCCTTTAACAGCTCGTCTCTGAATTTCTCACAACATTCTTCCTTCTTTAGCTTCCACCATTTGGTCTTCTTCTCTGATTTTACTCTTTTTCTCTTCTTCGCAACAACAGTCATTCTACACACAACCATCCGATGCTGTCTGGCCACGCTCTCCCCTGCTACAACCTTACAGTCTCCAATCTCTCTCAGGTTTCCTCTTCTACACAGAATGTAATCGACCTGTGTACTCCTTCCTCCACTCTTATAGGTCACTCTATGTTCCTCCCTCTTTTGGAAATAGGTATTGACTATAGCCATTTCCATTCTCTTGGCAAAATCCACCACCATCTGTCCTTCCTGGTTTCTTTCCTTGACACCAAACCTACCCATCACTTCCTCATCCCCTCTGTTTCCTTCACCAACATGTCCATTCAGGTCTGCTCCAATCACCACTCTTTCCTCCCTGGGAATACTCTCTATCACTTCATCCAAATCTTTCCAAAATTTATCTTTCTCCTCCCCATCACATCCAACCTGTGGAGCATAACCACTTACTATGTTTAGCATCAGACCTTCTACTTCTACCTTCAGACACATCACCCTATCTGACACTCTCTTCACCTCTACTACATTCTTTGCCAACTCCTCCTTCAGGACCACCCCTACTCCATTTCTCTTTCTATCCACACCATGGTAAAACAGTTTGAACCCTGCTCCAATACTGCGAGCCTTGCTGCCCTTCCACTTGGTCTCTTGGACACATAAAACATCTACCTTTCTTCTCTGCATCATGTCAGCCAGCTCTCTACCTTTGCCTGTCATTGTCCCCACATTTAGAGTTGCAACCCTCAGTCCTACATTCTTCACTTTCCTCCTCTCCCTCTGTCTCCTGACACGTTTTCCTCCTCGGCGTCTTCGACTAACAGTAGTACAATTTCCGCCGGCACCCTGTTTGTCAACAGCACCGGTGGCGGACGTTGTTAACCCGGGCCTCGACCGATCCGGTATGGTTTCACTTTGATGAACTCGCATTATGGTTTTGGCAAGTGTTTTACATCGGATGCCATTCCTGACACAACCCTCACCATTTACCCGGGCTTGGGACCGGCACAAGAGATACACTGGCTTGTGCTCCCTAGTGGCTGGCTTAATTTTTTGGTTGACACAATCTTTCCTATTTATGTTCTCATTAAATCAGGTTAGTAAATGACTTTTACCTGAAGCATGTTAAA
>JBBPBX010054270.1:11593-23536 GCA_038048925.1 Garcialebias charrua
GTTTTAAAAGCAGCATTCCCCCTTTACTAATAATAACTAATTTGTCCTTTTTCTCCTTTTTTAATATTTTCTTCTTCTAAAGTTCAGGCAAGGAAAAGCCAACTAAAAGTCATAGTTTACATCTTGAAACTCAAACTTGCTTACAACAATATATGTCACAAAATTTAAAAGTCAGTGTTTCTTGGATTTTTATGTATTTTTTTAAATCATCAAACACGACAACAGGTCAGGTGACTAAAGTGGCAAACGCAGAGGGCCACTTGCATCATGAAGGACCACTCACCCAGCACACACACACTTTTCCCCGCTCCCCTCAGGCAGGAGGTTAAGGAGCATTAAGTGCAGAGCCACTAGACTGAGGAACAGCTTCTACCCTGAAGCTCTTAGACTCATGAATTTGTAACCAGGATTATTAATGTGAAGAAAAAAAATCACTTTAATGTCACTTTGATTGGTGATATGTACTGCTGATCATCCATGCTGCTGATCTCATGCTGCTGATTATTTCACACTGCTGTATTCATTCGTATTCATTCATACGCATCTGCTCACACAGACTCATGTTCGGGCTGCTGTTACGTTGTATTGTTTTACATTATTACTGTTTAGCGTTAACGCTAAGATATACATATCTTAGTGTAGGAGTTGTGGGTTTGTCCCTGGTATCATGTTTATGTCTGTGTTCCCCTGATCCTCTGTTTCTATCTTTATAGGGTTTGTGCTTCTTTAGTATCTAGCCCCATCTTTTATCGTGTTTGTGTCTTGCATCCCTTGTCTCTTTCTTTGGCATCTGTGATTACTCACAGGTGCCTTCACTTTATCTGAATGGTGTTTCCTATATATAAGTTTGTGTCTGTATAGTCCTTGTCCTGGCATTGTCTTCTGTTCACTAGTGATGACACGTCTGTATCGTGAGTACCCCCTGTTCATTCTATGTTTGTTTTGCTGCCCTGTCAGCTCTTTTGTTTTGTTAATAAATTATTTTATTTTATAAATACATTCTGAGCAGGTCCCCGGTTCGAATCCCGGTCCGGGTGCCTTTCTGGGTGGAGTTTGCATGTTCTCTCCGTGCCTGCGTGAGTTTTCTCCGGGTACTCCGGTTTCCTCCCACAGACCAACAACATGTATGTCAGGTTGATTGGTATCTCTAAATTGTCCCTAGGTATAAGTGAGAGAGTGAATGTTGTTTGTCTCATTTGTCTCTATGTGTCCCTGTGATAGACTTGCGACCTGTCCAAGGTGTACCCCGCCCCTCGCACTGTGATTGCTGGATATGGGCACCGGCGACCCCCGTGACCCAAAATGGAAGAAGCGGGTAAAAGATAATGGATGGATAATGGATGGATGGATTGTTATGTATCCTGAAGGGATTTAATGAATATTTTTTTTAAACCTCAGTTTAGGTCACCTGAAGTCTGCAGCCTCCTGCTGCACTTTTTTCACTCAGCTTCAAACAGGCTTGATTAGCTGAGCTGCAACACCTGTTGACTCTCTCCCTTTATAAGCTCAGGGCCAAAGCCTGAACAGTGTGGAGGTTTGAAGGTAGAGGTTGGTTGAAGCCAGCAGAGGTCTTGTGGTCAATCCAGCTAAAGGTAAAATAAGTTTGTTGCTGAATACAAACTGTGGTGTTGTGAAGCTTGTAGTGCAGGGAGTTTCTCCACCCTCCCTGGTTGTTTGTGAGCTCTAGTTAACCTAGAGTTTGTTTGTTTGTTTGCTCCTGTTGGAGTGTGTGTTTGTTGGAGCACCTGAGTGCTCTTGTGGATGCTCTAATTGATCTAGAGTTTTGGCTGTGGTGTGCTCCTGTGAGTTGTGTTTTGGAGCACGGTGTGCTCATAAGGACTCTTTAGGTAGAGTGAGTTAGGAACACTGACAGGACTGACAGTGTTCTGTTTTGTAACCTGAGAGGTGTGGACTTGAGCTCTGAGGCTCAAGTGTGTTGAGTTTGGGACTGTAAGAGGTTTGTGTCTGTCCATAGGACAACAGTTGTTTTTTCCCTCTTACATGTATTTACTTTCATTACTTTTGGTTGGGTAAAGCGGTAGTCCTGTTTTCGCTATTTTATTTGTTTTACATCCTGTAGGCCTAGTGTTTTGGTAGAGGTAGCCCGCTGTCTAACAGGGTTCGCCGGCTCTGTATAGAGTTGGCTCTGTTGGGCAGCTTTATTTTTCTTTGGGCCGCTTTATCCAAACCCACCTTTCGGTTGAACTTTCTTTTTTTTTAGGACGTGGGACGCCTGGAGAAGCTGGAGGTGGTTCCCCTCCTACAGATGACCCTTTGTTCCTTTAATAAATTTGTTAAACCTTTTCCTTGTGTCCTGTGTCCATTAAATATGTTTTGATCCTTGTTGGATCGTAACATATTTATTGGGGGCTCGTCCGGGATCTGAATTAGTATTGGGGGCTCGTTTGTAAGGTGCTGTGTTTTTTGAGTTGTCTGCTCGTCTGTTTGTCTGCACAGGACAAACTTGTTGGAGTGTTTCTGTGAAGCACTTGAGTTTTTAGACAGCTGAGCACCTGCTGTGCATGTTTGTGGGAGTCTGGTTTTGAGCAGACATTGTGGTTTTTGTGCTTAATCTTGAGAGTGTTGTGAAGTCTTTTTGAAGCCAAGTGTTATTTGACAGTGGTTAATAAAATTAACTGCTCCTTTTTTACACTTGGTGTGTTTTGACAGCTGTGTGCTGTAGTTTGCACTCTCTCTGGAGCTGACAGGACCAGCTCCTAGTTGCTGATTGAGCTGAAACACGCAGCTGTGTGTGTTTTTGGACTGTGCTGCGTTCAAATGCAGCTGGGATTTTTGCTGTTTACAGTGAAAGTCTTTTGAAGAAGGGTACAGCATAAAGCTGTTTGTCTGCATCATGGCATTCAATTTGAAGACATTTATTGAACAGCCTACAGTGCAGGTCTTTGCAGACTGCACAAGAGACCAAAAACTAAGTGTTGCTAACCATTTTAAGATTGACGTCAGAAAACATGCTGATGGTGAATGGATGGGGAGTGAACTACTTTGTGAATTGGTCCAGCTTGGGATATTTCCTGAGCTTAATGAACAAGAGCGTCTAAGAAAAGAATCTGCTTTGAGGAAAGCAGAACATGATGAATGGATTGCCTTGAGGAGAAAGAAGCTTGAAGAGGAGCGAGCTGCTTTAAAAGAAAAACAAGAGCGTGAACTTTTGTTTTTTAAAAAGCAGGAACAAGAACGACAAGCTGCTCAGGAAGAGAAGAGACGTCTTCTGGAGAAAGAAAGACAGGAGCTGCTGAAAGAGATGGAGCAAGCAAGACTGGAGTCACAGAGAGACATAAAACTTCAGTCTCAACAACTCCATTCTGAACTGGTGACACCAGAGTCTAGCACTCAAGCAGGTGAGCCTCTCACACCTCAACAGGAGGAGGTGCCTGAAGAGCACCGACAAGAAGAGGACAAGGTGGATTTAAGCGACAGCTTAATGGTGAACTGTGAAGTCGAGCAGATTCCAGTGGAGGAGGTGAAACTTGTGCTGTCCTCACCACATCTTCAGGGAGAAGATGACGATGATCTCGGTGACAGTTTTACACTGTTGTTTGACACTGTACTACTACTCCCAGTTCAGTCAAGTGAGGACCTGAAGAGCCTGAGAGAGATGAAGCCACACATGACACCTTCTCCTGCTCCTTTATGTCCCATTTCTGCCACTACAGAAATCGCAGAGAAAGTGGTGGTGGATGACATGGGACCGTCGCATCAACCTAAAACAAGAGATGGGTCTGAAGAACACATGTTACTGTCTGTGAGAGATGAAATCCTGCTGCCCTATATAGGACATATTGTGCATGAATCTGCATCTAACACATTTTCCTGTGTTTTCAGTGTGGCTGAAAACAAAGTGGCTACAACTGACCAAAAGGTCTCATTACAGCTGACCAGAGAGAGCTGTCCAGGACTGACCAATACTGAAATGGAGAACAGCTGCCCTCTGTCTACAAATGAGAAACAACTCTCTTGTTTTCTGATTAACCTCATCAAACATGGTGTTAGTAGTTGTTTGGGGTCTGTTGATAAGCAAAAGCTTTTTAGGGTACAACCAGACCCAAGACGTCGTTTTGGTTTCAATACCTTTTGAGAATCTATAGATTAGATGTAAGCGGTTTGACAGACTAGTTTTTAATGAGGTTTTTAGTCTGTTTGAGTGATGAGGACCGTTACATGCAACCTCACTGTTTTATATGGGTGATGTACGATGTTTTTACCTCACATCTACATCACCCCATACAAAACATTTAGCGGTGGGAGTGTTATGTATCCTGAAGGGATTTAATGAATATTTTTTTTAAACCTCAGTTTAGGTCACCTGAAGTCTGCAGCCTCCTGCTGCACTTTTTTCACTCAGCTTCAAACAGGCTTGATTAGCTGAGCTGCAACACCTGTTGACTCTCTCCCTTTATAAGCTCAGGGCCAAAGCCTGAACAGTGTGGAGGTTTGAAGGTAGAGGTTGGTTGAAGCCAGCAGAGGTCTTGTGGTCAATCCAGCTAAAGGTAAAATAAGTTTGTTGCTGAATACAAACTGTGGTGTTGTGAAGCTTGTAGTGCAGGGAGTTTCTCCACCCTCCCTGGTTGTTTGTGAGCTCTAGTTAACCTAGAGTTTGTTTGTTTGTTTGCTCCTGTTGGAGTGTGTGTTTGTTGGAGCACCTGAGTGCTCTTGTGGATGCTCTAATTGATCTAGAGTTTTGGCTGTGGTGTGCTCCTGTGAGTTGTGTTTTGGAGCACGGTGTGCTCATAAGGACTCTTTAGGTAGAGTGAGTTAGGAACACTGACAGGACTGACAGTGTTCTGTTTTGTAACCTGAGAGGTGTGGACTTGAGCTCTGAGGCTCAAGTGTGTTGAGTTTGGGACTGTAAGAGGTTTGTGTCTGTCCATAGGACAACAGTTGTTTTTTCCCTCTTACATGTATTTACTTTCATTACTTTTGGTTGGGTAAAGCGGTAGTCCTGTTTTCGCTATTTTATTTGTTTTACATCCTGTAGGCCTAGTGTTTTGGTAGAGGTAGCCCGCTGTCTAACAGGGTTCGCCGGCTCTGTATAGAGTTGGCTCTGTTGGGCAGCTTTATTTTTCTTTGGGCCGCTTTATCCAAACCCACCTTTCGGTTGAACTTTCTTTTTTTTTAGGACGTGGGACGCCTGGAGAAGCTGGAGGTGGTTCCCCTCCTACAGATGACCCTTTGTTCCTTTAATAAATTTGTTAACCTTTTCCTTGTGTCCTGTGTCCATTAAATATGTTTTGATCCTTGTTGGATCGTAACATGGATCAATCCTGAGTCCTTGCCTGCCTGGACCATTGGGCTCACCAGAATCAGCCATTTGTGACACTGATCTTTTAGCATACCGTTTGGAGTTCGCTTAGCATATAAATTAGTTTATACTATATCTTAGATCCTTTTTCACTGTTTCTTTTTACACTTTATATTTTTGCTATTGTTGGATGTAACTGGAACTCTATGTACATAATTTCGTTCCATCTCATGTACCACATGTGATGGAAATGACAATAAACCTAAGTCAACACACATCTAAAGCAGCGGGTTCGGATCCTGACCCAGAGGACCAACCCCATTACCCTTGTGCCTAAACCTAACCAAGACCCTAAACCTAACCCAAGATCCTTTACTCTAAACCTAACCACGTAGCTAAAGACGGAGCCGCTGTCATCGCTTGTAACGGTGACAACGTACCTTTAAACCTCCTAGGAGGTACAGGAGGGGCAATTTGACCGCTACGTATAGGGATGATAATAACTGATAATGGCCATTTAATGGTTGATAACATCCGAAGCGGGTGTCTAAAGTTTAAAGAGTTAGTAACTGGCAGCTATTTTGTAGTGTGATGTTTCAGTGGAGTCGTAACTGAGTGTCTGGCCGGTGAACTGCCATAATACTGGTATAAACTTAACTGGGAAAATAATAATTGTGTAATGATGCACTAATTATAAACTGTTGTACTTGTACTACACAATTAACTTCCTTAAATTGTGCTATTATTTAGGTGTGTCCAGTTTCTTTACAAGAGTGAAGTGTATATATCACATCATTCATTCATTCATTCAACCTTTATTTATGCAGGCTAACTTTAACTATTTAAGTATATATTTCAAAACAGCTGCCCACTTTTTCATATTCATTGCCCTTCCCAGCATCACATTGACTGACTCTTAAAATATTTCCCTTTAAAATTATAAGTGAAGCGTCTTGTGGTATTTTTACCTCTATCCATATGTTCTTTGCTGCACGATTGAAAGCAGCAGAGAAAGAGATGTCAGCTTTTCTGGATAATCAATGATCCATGAATATCTAATGAGGATGATAGAGCCTTATATCAAAGCCATTAAAAGGCTGTTTTAACTGTTAAGTTGTAGACTACAGTCACCCTGAACTATCTGTTTCATGTGCGGTCTAATCTACTTTGTATGTTGAGATAATGAAGATTGAATTTTCAGTTAAACAAAGCTCTTGACCAGCCTGATAACGCATCAGAGAATCGAACGCAACTGACACGATTTGCTTACTGGTAACATTTCACGACTTTGCAGAATGTTTGTTCCATTGTCGAAAAAAGAACAACTGGAAGAAAAAAGTTTATTTAAGTGACTCTAACAAACCTGAGTTGTTGATTATGTACTGCCATGGGCAACAATGTACAAAAAGCACTGGGTACTGGATACTTCCTGAAGCAGCTGAACGTGTAATATTTCTTCTCTTCTAATTCCAGAGGGAAATATCTTTCTCTATAGCTGTCAAATGCTGCATATGTCCTCTGGTCCAACTGTTACATTTGCTGCTGCTGAACACAATAATTATTTTCCATGTTTGCATCCCTAAATGATAATTACATCTATTATTGAATATTAAATCTTGTTGCGAGCAACGTAGAATGTTTTTACAGCTCTTTTGCTGATCCTAAAAAACATTATTACTGAACTGTGACGGACCCTGACTGTAAAATGTAACATCTTTATCGTTTATTTAGACCTGCATTTTGCTTTTAAACCTAATTAGCAGATAAAAGTCACTAATAATATCAAACCATTGATTAAATGAATGAGTCATGTCTCTTTTTTGTTGTAGATGATGCTTGTTTTTCTGTATCAGGTGGTTTCTGATGTGCTGCAGGGTGCCAGTTAAAATCATGTATCTTCCCTCAAGCAAAAATCCACTTTTATGTTGGCATCCATGAGTCTCAGTAAGCAGGTGGTGCAGGTCTAGGAGGCTATTCAGTTATTAGTCATCAGCATTTGCCGTGCCATTTGGTATGCATGGAACCTCCACGTTCTTTGCCTATATGGAGCAAAATGAGTATCTTCCTGTTCTTTTCACCACCCGTAAACCCTGGCAGCTCTGCAGAATTTATGCATGCATTATTTCAAATGTGTGGTTGAACGAGTTATTTTAAAGGTGCAAAAAGAAAAGAAGGAGGAGGAGAGCACGTCTATTATTTCAAGCTGTTCCAAAAACATAATGACTCCAAAAACAGCTCCTTTGTTTGCGTTTTAATGGATGTAAAGAGCTTTTTCACTGAACGAGGTGGAACCAGCTCAATCCAGTTGGGTCTAAAAAGCAGCACAGCAATTAATGTGCTTTTAGACTCATTATACTAGTGCAGCGCAAAAAGAACATCTGAGCAGGAAAAAATAAAACAAATTATATAATTTTTCTTAGTATCAACTTTGGTGACCTTTTATCTGAGAATTTAAAAAATGACATTTCAGGCAGCTCAGGGATAATCTCAACCATTATAATGTGAAACGTATTCTCCGGAAAATTGTTCAGAGCCGATTGTTCGAGCGTCAAAGTTTAAGAGCCTTTGTCGTACGGAGAATATGAAGAAGGGGGAAAAAAAGACAAATGAGATGTCATAATGAATGATGAATAAGGGACAATCTGATGTTTATGACATTGCATCTGTCTGGCTGAGTAATAGCACCATGTAACTGTCAGCTCGGCCCCCATGACGTGCCCACGAATTATCCTAAATTAAACAATATGCAAGTAACAAAAGTAAGGAGAGGTCTGTGAAAGTGTGTGCTTTAAAAATGGGCAAAAACATTCATTAGCTTTATTTAGAGTACCAGTTTTTAAACTCAAACTTTTAGCTTTTTTTCTTCATAGGAAACTTAAAATGTACAAATATCTGGTTACAGATTAATTCCTTATTTGCTAAATGACAACCACGCCATTAAACGTTAAAGAAAGATCGACAAAACCTTCTGCCATCATTGAAACTGAAGGATGCCATGTTTTGTTAGAGTCTTATTATGTGAGGGCTTAAGGCCAAAAACAGAGTTGTCATTGACATTTATGTGCATGTAAATATAAGTACCAGTAGTATCTCCTTACAAATTGAAACCTTTACAAAAATGTACCAAAAACATAATAAATCTCCTGTTGAGACGTTACTTGCAGCAAAAGAGGACCATTCATGCAGGCTCTGAGAGGAATTAAGACTGATTCTACTCATTTATGTTAATAGCTCAAGCTGTCCCATTTGTGTTGTGGATGTACAGAAAGTTTTGAAGAGGTAGAGCTATCTGGGCCTAAAGGTAATTTCACCAGGGACAGAACTTAATTTCAAAGAAGCATCGTGATTAGACACAAAGGGGCAAGTTAACTACAGCAGGATTTGTTTGCTTGGCAAAAACTAATTTACCTGCAGTTTTCTGCACAGGAAACCTCAGTTTTTTCTACATTTTCATTATTTTATTGTGGACATCTGCAATAAAAGATCAATAACGCTCTATCATGTTTACAGGCATATATATATATACAGTATATACTTTTTTTTAAATGCACATCATATTTCACTGGATGTCAGCTTTTTAAATAAAGTCAATAAGGAATAAAGTGGTCAATATTCTATAAAGCCGTTATGAATACCCTGTTGTCTTCAGGGACAGTGCATTACTTCTTGTTGACTTCATACTCTATCTGCAGGGACACTGAGAGTTTTAGTGCATGCAGAGCATCTCTGTGAAGCAACTTTTTTATCAATTCCCCTCCAGCGTGGGTGTTATCCACAAGAGAGCTCTGAAATGAGAAGGAAAGCAGCAAAATAACTCAGTACATCTCATGATAAGAGAGGTTTGGGCTGCACAATTTTCCTAATTATGCAGCACAGAGAATATGCATTGATTACATCCATTGATTTTATAATGACAGCGTACGCTTTCCTAAGCAGCACAGGGGTTAATGCAATCAGGCACCTGAGCCTGGTGGTCGTTAAAATTTTGGATTGTTTTCTCACAAATATCTGTCAAGCATTTAGGTTTTTGTTTATTTGATTTGTGTTTTCATGTAAGATGTGCAGCATAAATAGACAATATCTTTCAACAGAGCACTGAACATGCACTAAACTTCAATTTGATATGTTTTACGGCTTTCAGAGAACAGTCAATAGTTGAAAATGTGTGAAACCAACAATATCTAAAGAACTTGTAAAGCAATAATTTAAAAGTGTAAAATACTCAAATACAAACAAATATGTTTTTTAAATGTATAATCATCTTCTTTTGGCTTTTTCCTCTTGAGGGGTCGAGTCATCCTCCTCCATTTCACTCTGTCCTCTGCATCCTCTGTCCTCACTCCAACTACCTCCATGTCCTCTCTAACTGCATCCATATATCTCCTCTTTGTCTTTTTCCTGGCAGCTGCATTTCTAACATCCTTCTACCAATATACCCACTGTCCCTCCTCTGGACATGTCCAAACCATCTCAGTCTGGCCTCCCTAACTTTATCTCCCAGTTGTTCAACATGTGCTGTACCTCTGATGATCTCATTCCTGATCTTATCCATCCTTGTCACTCCTAAGGAGAACCTCAGCATCTTCATTTCTGCCACTTCCAGTTCTTTCTCCTGTCTTTTTGTCCATGTCTCTGTCTCCAGACCATACAATATAGCTGGTCTCACCACTGTCTTGTAAACTTTTCCTTTGACCTTTGCTGACACGCTTTTGTCGCAAATCACTCCTGAAACTTTTCTCCATCCACTCCATCCTGCCTGGACTCTTCTTCAACTCTTTACGAGACTGCCCATTTTCCTGGACAGTGGACGCCCAAATACTTGAAGTCCTGCACCTTTGTGACCTCTGATCCTTATAGCCTCATTTTTCTATTTGTGTTCTTCTCATTCACACATTTATTCTGTCTTACTACGGCTGATTTTAATTCCTCTTCTTTCAAGTGCATACCTTCACCTCTCCAAGTTCTCTTCCACCTGTTCCCTGTTCTCACCACAGATCACAATGTCATCTGCAAACATCATAGTCCATGGGGATTCCTGCCTGACCTCATCTGTTAGTCGGTCCATCACCAGAGCAAACAAGAAGGGCTCAGAGCAGATCCATTGATGCACTCCCACCTCCACCTTGAAGCTATCTGTCACTCCTAGCACATCTCACCACTGTCCTGCTGTCCTCACATGTCCTGTACCAGTCTAACATACTTTTCTGCCACTCCAGATTTCCTCATGCTCCTCCCTCTGCACTCTGTCACGTGCTTTTTCTAAATCCACAAAGACACAATGTACCGGTAGTTCTTTCTGACCCTCTCTGTACTTCTCCATCAGCATTATCAAAGCAACTATGGAATCTGCGGAGCTCTTTCTTCTTTCAAATGTGTAATACATGTTTGTGTTTTCAGATTCAGGGTAGTATTTTTTGAGCTTCTGCAGTTTGGACAATTTTCCATCTTTTTGCCTTTTTTGCTGTAGCTATTCTTAACTCCTATACGGAGGTGAAGCGCTTTTTAGTTCTGAGAGATTAATGAAAAGGTAGTCAGCATATGAATAATTTAGGTTTGTCCTCCTAATTCATGGCTGAACTCAGTTTGGTCGCATTTAATCCCCCCAGCTGCCTCCTCTCAAATGAAATTTCATCAAGAATGTTATCCTTTAGCAGAGTTGTGAGTTGAATTATGCAAGATGATGAAAAATCACAGGTTGTTCGTGTCATGATCTGTTGCTGGTTTGAACCCAAATGCAGACAGGACTTGGAGGACTCAGCAATAAAACAATATTATTTTTTTAAACTACACAAAACAATAGTTGACATGGCAGCAAAACTTGTATCTTTTTCTATGAGGTTACACAGAGGGAGACAAGGCCATGACATCTAAGAGAATAATCCACAGATAGAAGAAGACAAGACACTGAATAAATAGGAACACCCATGATTGACAATGAGGTACACCTGGGGTGATTAGGATAGCAGACAGGTGTGTAGGAGTCAGAAAGACAGACAGGTGACAATGACACACTCTAGTCCTTATAATTCAGTGCATCATTTAAAAAACGGAGCTGCTTTTCTGCTCATTTGTATATACTTTTAAGCAATTACAGTTTTTTTTTCACAGCTCTGCACCAAAAGCACTGCATCATGATTATAGTTCACTTTAGCAAGTCCTTATTAAAAAAAGTACCAGTCATCTGTTTCTTGAGTTTCTCACCACAACGAAACTCGCAAGTGTCACTGAAAGTGGTATTAAATTGAAACTCGGCAAATGCAGAAGTTATTTTGAAATGCAAGTGTGAAAATCTCTTGGAGTTTAACCATCTGAGTGTATCTGTGTTTCTGTGGAAATTCTTACTATCGCTGCTGCTTTTTGCACTTAAATTGTTATAAGAGAGATGAAAAAAAGCACAAACAGTTAAGGTTTCTTTGACACAACATTACATGCTGGCACCATGGAACCATGACCAATGTTAGAACAAAGCAGATGACTTTTCTGCACGTTGAAACGATGATTCTTTAAGAAAATGGATTTCTTTATTCAGTTAAGGAAATCTAAAGATCCCAAATGAGGCAAAAAAATTAACCAAAAGAGTCTTGTTTGACACTTTGCAAGAAATAATGTTCTCATTTTCTTTATCTACGGTATAGTTCTAGTCACTGTTTAATTAGGCTGATGGACTTGCGACCTGTCCAGGG